>JAODTK010005544.1:142500-257417 GCA_026419785.1 Sclerodactyla briareus | reverse complement strand
GACGGCGAAATCGATTAGCCACGCACAATGCGGCCAGAACTGGGCTACTGTTCCCTCCACGCCAAATGACACAGTTTTCGTCGCCACTCTTAGCCAACTCCTTATCGGTATCGCACATCGTGGGTAGCGACCATGCGCTGGGTTGAAGAATTGCCGATTGACCCTCTGTTTTCAGTAAGCCGTATACTGAACAGTACTTTTGCAATGCCGGTAATGACTATCATGGGTCAGATCTTTAGATTCCAGTCCTATGTAAACGCTTTTCCGTCTTATTACACTGTGCCGAGATGTCTAAAACGACCACACTATGTTACTAGTGCACCTACCATCACCAAATTTGTCACGAACACTTTAATGTGAGTTTTGTTTTTTTATTTTTCAACATATTTTCCTGACACAAATGTTCACAAATGCGTTTGCTTAACCAAATGGCTAGTATTATCTCCATTGAAGCTCTCAAAAGATAGTGGCGTCTGATGCCGAATGCGCTCTATATCAACTACAGAATCAAGTTGGAGAAATCAGCGGGACGGGTCCGGGATTCAGGGCTATTACCGAATTTATCAGTTTGGGCTGACCATCGCCATCCACGAAGAGGCCCCTTCTGAATGTGCATCTTCTCCTATTTGATGCTCCTCCAATTATGCATTCCACTCCCTTGAGAAATTATTCATCAGGGCTGATTATGCAAGAACCCTGAACAAAACTACTCTTACTGCATGTTAGGGGGTTGGGGAGGAAGTTCTCAATTCCTTCATCTGAGCCCTAACCATAACACAGAATACTAGCAGCCAATCATTAAACACCTTATTTGAAGGAGCGCTGATACTCCAGTCAGCCCGATCCGAAGTCAAAGTGAAATTTCACTCCTCTGGAGTGGTATATCTCACTCCATCGTGGTGAAGATTCCCTCCCATGGGAGTAAATTCTGTCGCCTCTTCATGAATTGACGGATCACTTACGGCGGAGTTGATCACTTGGCACACTCCTTATCATGGGAAAGTTCACCTCAAGCTGTTAAGTGTATAACGGGTAAAGTATCGATTAAGAAGGCGTGGTCTAGTTTAATGATGACATATATTATTAATATACGAATGTGACAAAAAATGACGTTCGCTGTGACAATTTTTTTTCTACCCCCGAAATAATCGATGTAAGCTAAGGTAAGATTCCAACGATTCCGTATGCAGTGTGTCGTATGATTGTTAATCCCAGTTTAGCATGGAGGATTATTTTTTTTTTTTTTGTGAACAGATTGAATTATATGGTGAGGTAATGATCTGGGTGCCCAATAGCTATCTAGCAAGTCATAAGGACTTAAAATTCTTTTTTAGGAAGGTATTCCAAAGAATGCATTTTCCGTGATGCAGCAGCAATGGCGCATTGGTACACATGGTAAATTTGCCGTGTGAGTGTTCTCCATTTTAATCAGTTTCGATTAGTTTTTGCCACCACGTCTCTATCATCATGAGATCACATAACCTAAGAGTGAGATTCCATGAGTGCGGCGTGCGGCATGACTCCATAAATGCCAAATTTCACCGCACACTGAACGATTACCACATGCTAACGTGTATATTTGGTCTTCCTGACTATCTTAATAACAAGCTTCAGCGAGTGCAAAACATTGCTGCTCGACTCATTCTCTGTGTTCCTCGTCATGAGCATATCACTCAACATGCTCTACATGCTTCAACTTGGCTCCAGTAAGGCAGATATTGCTTGTAAGATCCCATTCAACTGCATGGCTCCTAGTGTTATCTCAGAGCATGTTCAGCTGCATTTTCCTTCCAGATCTCTAAGATCATCTTTCAAGAACAGCTTAAAGTCATGGTTCGCTCATCCACCAAGTTCTACGGTAACCGTTCATTCGCCTCTGGTGCTCCTCACTTGTGGAATAGCCTTCCTGACTCTGTCCGTTTGGCTCCGACTGTAGCTATTTTCAATTCTCGTCTTAGAACCTTTCTCTTCACTCAGCACCAAAAATATTTCTGTCTGACTGATTCTCCCGTTATGCCTTTGTTGTGTGTCTCTCTTCCTGTTTTCGCCCTCTGCTTATTTTTCTCCTCTGTGTTTCTTGTAGGTCTTCAAAGCGCCTAGAGGCTTTTGCCTTAGGCGCTCTATCAAGACTCATTATTATTATCATTATTATTATTATTATTATTATTATTTTATTTTTATTGTTATTATTATTATTATTATTATGTACCGATGCGATGTTGATGGTGCATCATAGCACCCGATTGCAATGGGTTCCGTACACCGGTACATGAGCTGATGGATTTCCATGCCTCCTCCGGCATCATATTCAGTTTATTTGATGACGTAATTCACTTCTTCATCAACGAATAATTTTATTTTTATATTCATACCCAAACCGCATTCGCACATATGGAATCCCACTTCAATACGGTAACAGTATGTACGGGAAGAACCATCGAAAGTGTAGCGAACAGTTAGGTTGTGCAATGAAAACACGAACAGCCAGCATTTGGCATAGACTATAGATATAAATGTTCTTGTGATCTCTGGTGTGCTACCGTTGTTTTCGGAATTCAGGCTTAGGTCAGGTCGGTTATGAGAGGTGCCAGGGTTAGCTGGTAGCGTAGTGTGGCGTGCACATTGGCCTTGCAGTGTCTTCCGTCTTGACGCGGTGGAGAAACCTCGAGCGGGGAGAAAGCGGCTACTTCACACCCCTTCGACACGGGACCTGTTTCTCTACCCTTCGATTCGCGTTACTTACGCTTATCCGAGCACACGTGGTTGAAAAATATGCAAGCCCATCGCTAAAAAAAAAACTCAAAAATACCGATCTCTATTGAAAAACCTAGTACGCGATCACATGAACTAAGTAGATTTATGGGGAAGGGTTATTATGTTATATGTTGTGACTATAGTAAATAGATGGCCTAATTCCACCAAATAGCCATGGACTAAATCGCGTAGCCTATGATATATAGGCTACGCATAGACATATCGAACACTCTTAAATCATAAGCTGAAAATAAAAATAAGCTACTGTTGTCTGGTCGAACATATATGATATATTCATTTAGGATGCAAAATTTCCCCGCATTACCCAGCTAATAAAGAGCGGGTCCTCTTGCAAGAAAAAAACTTCGTCCCACGGTATATCGGGAAGAATTTTGCATTTATAGTGATGACATACGGTCCCGTATATTTGATACCGTATATACTATATCGATTTCTGGCTGGGACAGAGATCACGCGAACAGAACACGCTTCCTCGGAAATATTTGTGACGTCATTCATGCATATTGTGAGACGAGTCCCCAGCTTTATTCACTACCACAGAATATGAGAGGAAAATATGTCCGATATCTATACATTGTGCGAACGGGGGCATGACGATCCTATCAGAATCCTGGCCATCCCATGCATGATATTAGGAAGAAAAAAAGACATATATCAGTACCGGTACCTGTTCTGAACCAAAATTGAGCTAAATTGAATTGGAGTTGGGGATGTATGTAGGTGGATCCATATAAGTATCCCAGAAAGACCTAGTCGAAGCATGTATCGTGTAATTTTGTGGCTCGTTCGACTTTTTTTCGTTCAGTGAGCTGAATGAGGGGAAAGTCCTCTCTCTAGGCTGCTTAGATTGTAGTTTTAGTAGCCCGCGGGCAAATTTGGTCACAAACAAGCACCCTCCGTCACTTAAGCAGGCCTTGTTACCCTCGCCTCGTAAGAGCAAATACTCGTCAGCTCTGGAGGGCCGGTCCTTGGCACGCAAGGCAGTTTGTCCTGGGCGTAAAACGCACTGTTGTAGAACACCTATGTCAACGATCGCTCATAGACGGCCCTCGAGTGATCAAGTGGCGTTCCGTCTATGAAAGGGCTGTTACACACCTAACAGCTGAACTGTATTGTGTGTTGCAGACTTCAGAAGATGGGTCGCCATTGTTGGGCTACAATAGGCCGGTTATGTACAGGAATGAATCAGTCTCCCTTTGTGCTGTGTAGGGAATCCCTTTCATCCCCCATTCATCTGGTGTTGGTAGTATTTCACTGAGTTGTCTGTCCTAAGTTGTAAACTACTGCTGTTATGATAATGACATAAGGTAAACTTATAGCCTTTTAAGTCCAAGGTCAAAGTTTCATGAATTCATGGGATCACAATAGTGAGAAATACCTGGGGGAACCCTAGGTAGTGACTGATTTTACGTCTCATAAGATGAGTCACGTTTGGGCAATGGATAGAAAAATGGGCAATAATGGGAAAAAACGGGATAGCCGCAGTTGATAAACGGTGTTTGTTGTTGTTTTGTATTATACCAACAGATTCTCCACTTGTGATCAAGAATCCCATAATACATTTTTGACGTGTATCTGTATCTTAGGGCGAAACTGAAAGCAGCATAAGATAGGCATGCAAATCCAGTCCGAACCAATAGACCCATTGGGCGAAAGGTTCTATTTAGTACCGTACAACCAGTTATCTTTTTTTGACCTTGGTGACCTCCGGGAGAAGACCTCAACGTATTGCCAGGTCAGGGGACCCATTTCTTGGTTACTGCTGTTTACAACAAGCTGTGGATATTCAAAATGCCAAATGTTTGACTCAATGAAACTATTCGTTTTGTTACACGAATTTCGAAAAAGAAATCACGTTGGACTCCGAAATATTGCTTAGAGTGTTCTTATTCCAGCCAGAGTTATATGCAACTGCTTATGGCTGGCAGGGATTTTAAACCATAGCTTACAGGGGAACTATTACTTTCTCGCCTTCCGGTTGTCCTAGGTCCGCGGGGCGGGGGGGGGGAGGGGTGTTGGGGGGGGAGGGTTGTTGGTGTCTGTGACGACACTAGGGTTTGAACCAGGGATCTCAGGCAATGCAGCGCGCGGACACGCACCGGTCCCCGGCCACCTCACCGCTAATTGACAACTTGCGGTCTGCATGTTACGTCACGATGGAAAGACGTCCCAGGCAATTCGATATCGAAACGGTGCATCGTCGCGATGATATATCAATGTAAAAATTAGTGACGGTATATTCCGCGATACGATTTTCGTCGTGATGTATGTAAACAGCGCCTTCCATTATTCAGACCGGTTGCTGCGAGGGACTCTGTCGTTAATTCACCACCTCCACTTTGAGATACCATTCGCGCCATTCTTGGCTTCTACTCCCGACCGTGGGTTGCCAGGCAACTACTTCCAAACCCGGACAATATCCTCGTCGACCCCCCCCCCCCCTCAACGTATGCCCCAACCCATCCCCTGACCCCTGACCTACCCCCAATCCTGTGGGTAATCATCCAGGGGGTACTCGTCTGGAGGCGGGGTACTCGCCCCGTCACGCGACCGTGTATCTGGAGAATAATTCGCGGCCGAACGTGAGTGCAATCTGGCAATGTGCAGGGTTAGTATACCCTTGTCTTATATAGGTTTGATCTTCCGCTCGGTGGTATCCCATGTGAGCTCACTGCTTTCTTGCTACTGATTCTGATACAAGGTCAGGTGAAGATGCGTTCAAATTTCCACAAAGAGTGCAGATGACCAAAATCTATTCTATCACCCCCGAACCATAATTTAAGGCTATTTAACAGTGATTAATAGTCTATCGAAATAGGAATATGAAGTCTAAAAGTAAAGCTCCTCAATTCAGTTTCACAATGAACTTTTAGACATGGACTTCTTGCATTTCATCCTCTTCTCTACATCCCAAACATTAACATTGGGAGATCGAAACCACCTCTGGACGGAATTCAGTTCATACAGGTGCGAATAGGACTATATAGGCACAGCAGCTATTGCGCAATAGGCCCTGTGACGTCACCGAGGGGAGTCATTGGAATCTGCATGAATGTGATATAATATAATGTCAATTTGAAGCATATCCCTTTTATGGACTTATGGTACCTTGGAAAATACTGTAACAAACGTAATCACACTGTCTGACTAATCAGAATTGGCCTATATTTCTCAAAGAATGGTCATATGCGGTACCGGTAGCCTTTTATTTCCGCATATGAATAAAGAATTGCGTCAATTTCTGTTATGAATGATTACACTTCGTCTTCCCTGATGTAAGGTACAAAATGACTCTACTGTAATGAGCGGCCTCCACCCCCTCCCCCCCCCCCCCCACCCTAGTGACGTCATCGATCAGCGTAAAGTACGGGCAAGTAAAAACTGAGTGTTTGGTTTGAGCATGTCCTTTTCACTTCTGTGTCGGTATAAAGACATCTTCTTGCATGACATCAGTACCATTTATGTGAAGAACACTCGGGGTAAAACTAACGTGGCCTCGCCACATCCGAAATGCGGACCGACAGGCGCCCTCGACGGAACAAGACCGTGGGAGTTGTACATAAACCGATCCTCTGATATAGACAATGGGGGGATCTAATTAACTAATCAGGTACAAAACGAGTCGCAACATGGCCGATAAAGAGACAAGACGGCGTATCACCAGGAACAAAGCGGGGATGTGTTTACGGGCGAGTGTCTCGTGGAACGCCGCGATGTGTTATGTAAATAGATATTCTTCGGTAGCGTGGGTTTCCGTAGAGCGCGCCGCATATGCTCCGGCCGGCAGACGATCCGTGTAAACGCGGTGTCACGTTCGCGCGATCAGTTTCGGCGGTGGCCGTGTCTGTAATCTTTTGCCCGTATTTTGAGCGCCATCTTGTACCTCACAAAAAGCTATCGCGAACAGTGGTTGCGAACTACCATGAACTCTTTGCTTTCCTAATGTTTCCGGAGTCGATCTGCCTTTGACGATTTTGGCCATTTCTCTTCTAATTCATATAGACCGTTTATTCCGATTTCAGGAAATACGAATTACACACAACGATAGCGTCACGGGCACTATCCGATATTTTTGGTTCAAGTCGAATAATACCAGCCCCGTGGTCATGACGGATTAATTAAACACTCGGCTACATTGATAAATGTCTTCGCAAATGATAAATGATAAATGTCCGTGCTTCAGCCTGAAATCTAAAAAGATCGTGTAGCTGACCTATACAAAGTGTGACCGCTGCCCTTTATGGTTGTTCGTAGGCTTACGTTTATGAATAACTTAATATACAAACCAAACACAGAAGTGACGAACTATACGTCCACTATCATATTTTTGGATCGGTCTGTAACTGTGCTCTTTCGTGGATTACGTATATACCCGATCCTGGGTGCGAGACCGCCGGACGGTGTTATTTGATCAGTTTCATAAATATCAAAACCTATCTAATAAATCATTTAGATGCGTTATACAAAGGAGAAAAGAGTGCATGTAATGATTTTTGCCACAGAAAATAAGGGTTATCACTTCTTGTCCATAATTGTATTCGCGTCGCCCAAATTCCATCAACTTTTCCTGCTCTTTAAATAAGTTATTACATATTTGACCCAGAATTGCGTCAGAGGGCCGAACCAAATGTTGGGTCAAATCACCTCAACATGGGTAAAACTTTGACCCAGAAATTCGGTTTGGTTAATTCTTCTCTACCCAATTCTGGGTGAATCTGACCCAGATAATTGCAGATTTTTTTCTATGGAATTCACCAATTAGGGGCGGAATACCCACGTAACGCCATTGTATATATAAATCGGGCTTCCCTGGGTCTGTGTTGTGTTGACCACCTTGTAGGGCTGAGTGGATCATATTCTGTTTGGCTCACGAACAATGGTGGTACCTTTCCAATTAACAAAGAGACTAAGCTCAAATAGATATTATTATGTTTCATTAACCTTGAACAATGAGAAAATAAAAATATCATGAATAGCAAACGTTTTTGATAGCCGCGGGGGTGGCAGCGGATAATTGTGACAGATTTATATCGAACATTGTACGACCAGTGTATGTTGTAACTTGGGTACAAATTTTAGTCCGTGAGCTGGTAGGGGTCACCTTGCAATCCCCCCCCCCCTCCCTCAGACTCTCCGTGAGTGGTATCATTTTGTTCGGGGGACTCGTCTGAACAATAGCATCAACATCGTATAATAACAAATGTTATAAATAACATAACAATGTTAGCATTGAAAATGTTGGGTTTCTAATCCACATTTCCGCATTTTTTTTTTTTTCCAAATCGCTGCCATTGGGAATTATTTCCACCCATACACGTTGTCTAGGGCTTATATAGTTTATAATTCTGGTTTTTACACCCATGTTTTCAGGGTTAATGACTCCAGTCAGAACAAGTACATAACCATTGTGCTGCGGCGGCCATTTTGAAATTCGAATAGCCGCCAAAATGGCCGCTGATATGGCCACCAAAATAGGGAAAGTCACACAATAGAAACAACAGAAACAACAGAAAAAATAAAAAAATTGGTTATTAATGAATGTGATAATACCTGGTTCCCAGTGATCATTAAGACTTAGCCTATGTGCAATATTTGGCACTGTTACACAGCAATCCAAAACCGACCATCTGCAAAGGCTGCCAAAATGGTCACCAAAATGTCTGCCAGACTAAGAAAAATTACACAATATACAGGAAATGTGTAGGCAATTTGTAGAATTGAAGACAAATTGTGTGTATTTTTTTTTTTGTATTATTATTTATTTTAGGACAATTCTCCACTCAAGATGGCGGCAGAAATGGCCACCAAAAATGACCGTCGGAACAAATAGAACTACATTTATGCAGGAAGAACACACAAACATGCCGATTTGGCAACAATAGATGTGTTTCTTAATTTCCAATGATTATTGGGATTTGTTCACAACAGCTAGGTTGGCACTTTCAACATTTAAACAAAATCCAAAATGGCATTAAAAATGACACAATGGCCGTCGGACCATAACACATAATAGGCCGGAAATACACACGAAACATACACAACTCTGCAACAATCGACGTGTTTCTCGATGCCCAGTGATTATCAGGAGTTATTCACAATAGGTTGGCATCATTACATTTCCAAAAATCCAAGATTGCCGCTAAAGATACGTTGAAACTGTACGGTCATGACAGACAGCATCCTCTAGTTTCAGGGGGGAAATTAACGTGTGTTTTACGGGGCGTCGAATGATAAAATATTATGAAATTCAAGTGCGTATTGCATGGAGAATGTTAAATACGCAATATTGTCTCCCACCACCTGGCGAAAATGGGTGGTACCATTCATACGACGTTACAAGAAAACCCGTCATGGGATACACCGAAATAATACTGTATTGAAATACCGACGATACCGCCATCTGTATGAAATTGCACTGAGATGATTTTCCGTTGTGACGCCATGCAACGTCGCCATCGCTGTTCGCCAGTTGTCACCAGACGATATAGACTCTTTAAACAGCAGCCATGCTTGAATCACATTTTTACGTAATCGAAAGAAGATAAAACAAAATGTTGTCACAAAAAAGTCAATTCAAATTGAAGATAGTGCGCACCCATATACGCATCAATATCATAATCATTATTCATCATCATTATCATTTTGGGCGGAACGTCTCCATCCGCACGTGCACGCCTTTCCTTTTCTTCTCTTATTTAATGTCAACCTAAATGTTTTTATATTTCAAAACTGCATTGTCCCAGACGCATTATTAATTATGATGTGTCTAACAGTGGCGTACCCATGGAGGGGGGGGGGGGGTATGGGAAGAACCCCCCATAACCCAAGTGATCTATAAATTCTCAACTGAGGATTCGCAGCTGACAATTAGGTGCAGTGTCCAGGTCTGCACCCTTGCTGGGCCTTGAATAGGATCGATCCTCTGCTCGCTAAGTGTGCCATAAAAAAAGTTCTCAACACAAAAACTGATTCATTGCAGTTCAGTAGAGGTTTTTCAGCTGTTAGTTAGCAATTATTGGCGCAGCAGTGTCCAGGGGCCATAAATTGTACTTATTTGCCAATAGGAGGGTGAGGCTATTCATGAGGGCGCACTTCCTTTGGGTTCCGACCTCGACCTCAACCCCCCCCCCCTCCCCCCCCCCCCCCCCTCATGACAGATCTCTCGGTACGCGCCTGCGTCTAAGGTTTAAACCTCATGTGTTTTCCACGATTAACATCAGTGATTAGCCAATAAACACTTGACCAATAGTGAACACATGTTATACATTATAGGACTAGCAAATGAACATATCATTCGAAAATTTGACATCATAAGAGTGAATTACGGTGCTGCCAACAGGCCCACAACCGCTCAAATTTCTGAAGAGTAAGGTGGATAAACTATTCAGGTTCGACGTGATGACTGACGGATTCAAAGGACAATTGCAGGCTTGAATTGGAGGCAACAGAAGTTATTTTGTGGAGAATTGAACACTGTATCTATAGGTCCAAACCTAATTTCAATACGATGTTCATATGTGGAGTATTGACCTCCCGTCCAATGTTCCCGTCCAATGTGCAGAGAAATGGGGGAGAATCCCAATTGCGACGCATGACGTCTCACTTGGATGACACCGGAAATTATGTTATGGTATTTCATTGTTTCATTTGTTGAATAAGTCAACATTAAGCAGAAGTTCTGTTGTATTTCTATCACCAAAGTAACCATCAAGACATACCAACCCCGACAGCAATTCTCTTCAACTAGACTAAAGCTTTTCGAAGTGGAATTAATGGGTGAATTTCAAAGAAAACAAATAAATTCTGCGGGGTTGTGCAAGTATGAAACATCATTCAGTATGCAATGACGGGATGCTTTTCGATCTTGAGCAATAACACAGGCACAAACTTCAAAGGACTGTAATTCCATCACGGAAGTCGTATGAAACTTCTGGTTGGACCGACGCATTCAGTTTTTCTCAGCTCAACTTTAGCCCTCTCTATGATTTGCCTGAGGTCCTTTAACGGGACTGTATAGTCTATATTCTGACGATCGCGGTTAGATAACTGTTCCATTCGCCTTGGTTCTCGTGAGCAGCTGTACTCCAGGTATTGCTCGGTTGTCAGGCTCCTGACGGATGATAAAGGACCAGAGGGCTGACATGGCGACAGGCTTGCGCCCCTAACCCTCCGCTGGCCGACTTGAACAGTTGAATCCCGTTGACGAAAATACGCCCCAATCATCAAAACGCTGCGACATCAGCGGATTCCATGTCAGTTCGGCATCCGTACGGTGACCCGTTCTTAATCTATTACTGATATTAATTACCGTCGTCACGCGAAGTACAAATTATCGAAAGGCGCTAACCGGAGACCTGCGACCTTGACAAAACCATTGAAGGCACCGCGTGGCGCGCAGCGGGACTTTTCGCGCAACCGAGGCCGTCGCAGGGCTCTTTAGAGAAGCCACCGGGTTGAATTAGAAAAAAAAAACCCCTTCCGCGCATCAGAATTAGTGTACGGCAATACTTTTCCTTCTGTCTCGCTATAACGCCTCTAATTGAGCGGGGACAATTCGTGCGAAGGGGTGTGGTTGAATGACGTCACACAACTTTAAACAATGCCCCGATTGAGTAGAAGACCCACGAAAGTCACTGGGGTCAGAAGCACTAATACGAAACCGCTTCACTCTTTGAAGTCCAGTTACCTCTCACGGAAAAAACGTCGAAATGTTATTGGAAGAAAGGGATCCGGTGTTGGTTTACTCGTGGACTCTGTACCTCCGAAAAATTTTTGAGAACTCTTCCTTGTTGAAGTTTTAAAGCGCATTATTTTCAATTTCGATTCATTTATTGGATTTTTTATTTTTGTTATTTTTGTTTTTTTTTTTTTTTTTTTTTTTTTTTTTTTTTTCCTCCTTATTTTGGAATGGAATGGTCCGCTGTGAATACCAGAACTCGAAATGTGGGTCGCTTTGGCTAGCTAGGAAGACAGCGTTTTGGAATCGAACTCATTTGCCCAAACTTGTTTAAAAACGCTAAGCTTGGTGTTCCATACTAATGCTGAAATCGCGATATTTTTTTCTCTATCCCGTAGTTGGTTAATCGTGTTCAACCATCTTCACTGTTCATAACATGAGTCCAAATGATGCCAAATTAATAGAAAAAAGATGATACCGTCCGTGGACGCTCGGTGTCTGTGCAAATATAGGTGTGACAGAGGTCTCTGGGCAATGCGTTGTACCCCTTGTCAGCGGTCTAATATGAAATGGAACAAGGGGATAACACGGATGGGTAGTTGCATGACATGATATTAATCATCATCAGTATGGCGCATAGTACCTGATCAAGGTACTGGGGCGAGACGCTGAGCAGTTCAACAGGCATCGCTATAAAGTAAATACGCCTATATGGAATATCATCACAAAAGTTTCAATGATTGTGCTAACACGTGTGAAACGATCAGCGGCTCATTTCTGCGAAAATTGATAAAAATAATAATAATTATAATAATATATTGATACTAAATATTTATAATAATTATCATCATCGTTTTATCATCAAATATTCATATATAATAATAATTCTCAGCTCTAATTCCCTTTTTTCAGGGGTAGGTAACATAAACTGATCCATGTTCTAACGAGCTATTTTCATTCGATCCACTACTTCCATTCCTCCAAAGTTAATCGACCCTGTGTTCTTTGGCAATCAATGATCTTCTTACGTTGGCAACTTCGTCCCCTGCTTCTTATGACATTATTATTTCCGGATACCTGTCCACTCCAAAAGAAGATTATTTCTTACGTAGGGAAACACAACTTTTTTCATATTATTACGCACTATGACCCGAACTAACGCCAACCAAACAACGTGCTCATGTGAAGACCGGCGATGACTTGCCAGAAATTGTTTAGTTAACCCTCGATCGACGGATGTTAGATTGATCTGGCTAATGCGTTTATGTCATTTGCATGCGTATCTGTTTGTGTGTGTATATCAGTTTGTCGATCAGTCTCAAGCGTGGGACCGTTTTCCTCAATGATGAGTATACTTGGCTCCATGTTTGGGGTCAGCCATAGTCATTTGAGGTTACCAGAGGTCAAAGTCCCTAGATCCTTGTTGACACGATAAGTCGGAAGCTTTCTCAAGTCAATGTCATCCTACGTCGATTTGAATGCCTCCGCGGTGGCGAAGTCATGTGGTGACCCACATGGCCCCAGTGATCGTGATGACGTACGGCAGCATTCGGCCGATGCGCGAGAGGCCTGCGGGTCTGGCGGAGGTCCTCCTCTCTGTTTAGCTGATGCAATTGTCCCAAGCCTGGCACAGGAGTTGCACATCGGCTTACAGTTCGATCCGGGCTCCGTACGGGGGTGCGGCCTCAGTGACGCTACCCTCGCTGTCGACTCATATGAGGCAAGGTCCCGTCATATGTTGCAAGATCTTGGCTGATGAAGCCACTGGGCGGATGGGTCATTTCAGGGACTCGGTAGTGCTTACCCCACCCCCATCCCTCCAAGCTTGGAAATCCAAATGAATGGTTTGCATCTCTAATGGCTGGACCGTTTGTATCCAGGTTTGATAGGCCCTTCTATTGAGGAAACCCGAGAGACATTGGAGCATTGAAAGGTGAGGGGGTCCTGGGTTTCTGATCTGGTGTACATCCAAGATATTGGGCTCGTGACCAGCTGGCCAGGCTATACTCGATTTGTTGCATGGTCCTTCTACTGACAGACTGATCGGTTTGGCGCTAGATGTCCTCCCAACCTGACTGCAAAAGGAGATCGGTTTGTCTTAATCTGGAATAGAAAGGGGATATGAACGGGCCTGCAATAATTACGGAGGGTTAACACTCCTAATTTCCCACCTGTCCGTCGTTGCTGGGGCAAACCGCGCCCCTTAACAATCGGTTTTTCACTTCCCAGAGCAGCTACCGTGGATCGCCCTTGGCTCTCCGTCCCCAGTAGGGCGAATGCGCAAGTCGGTAGGGTACACTTCCGTGCATTGTATATCTGTATATACACTAACGCAAGGCTCTCGACTCCGTGAGAAGAGATGCACTCTGTTACTAATACCCGACTTGTGCACACTGATATCGGCTGGGATTCCCATGATGCGTATGCGTATGTTACAAATTCGCAATTTACGTGAACTGTGGCGGGGGCTAGGGGTTGAATATGTTCTATTTAGTTTGCAAAGATATATATTGTTCAGCAGAAGCGCAAAAAATCATAATGAAGGCATACCCACGCTGTAAAAAGCGAAATAAGCACATGTACCTGCGTATGCGGATGCGTATCACCGCGAATAAAGTCTATGGAATATCTTCCAAAAAAGCCAAGAAATGACCATATACTTGGCTGCTGCCTTTTATGGTCTTTCCGCATACCATTAATAGCGTTTCCCCTCTTCTGAACAAACTTTCGTTTTCCACATAAATATGTGATGCTGACATCCCCCTGTACGCTACGCATCTATGGATCCCAGCCATCCTCGCTCGATTTCGGAACGGAGGACGTTGTGAAGTGGTCAGTACTGCGGTGTTCTGACCCCCCCCCCTCCACCCCCACCCCCCCCCCGCCACCACTCTACTCCATTGTTGTCCGGGTTAAGAGGCAGGGGTGTACAACCTAGCTCCGACGCCTTTCAGCACCATTCATGGAGAGGGCCGCGACTAGCGTTTTTACTTTGGGGTCAATTTGGTGGAGTCGGGGTCATGGCCTGAATTTGTAGATGATGAGTCCTTGATGTTCTAATTGACGTACTTCGAAACATTAAGTCGAAGTATGTCTGTATGATCTCTGAACCCTGTATTTATTTTGTGTGTGTCATGTTATCGGCCTTTTTTTTCTCTTTTTCTCTTTTCAAAAATGGTAAAATATGATATTTTGGCAATTTTTTGGCTTGTAAGTACAGCAACTCAACCACCTGGATGGATAGAGGCTCATAGTAGTATGATCCCCATACCGAGTGGCCTACATATGTTCCTATGTTTTGGGGGTCAGGTCAATGGTCATACTGTGGTCACTAGAGTCCAACGTCTGAAACCCTTAAAAACACGAATAGTCTACCATGCCTGCTAGCATTTTTGCTGACTTCGGTGCAGCTTCTTGATGTTTTGGGTCCGGTCAAAACTCATCTGTGGTCAGTAGACGATGGTCAAAAGTGAGACATTCCTCAATTGTAAACATATGTAAGTCCAGATTGTTTTGCTCGATAAGCTGAATTGAGGAGTTAATCATCTGGGAAGTACAAGAACCCTTTGTTGTTGTTTTTTTATTCGGACCAGACGTCATGTTTGGCAAGAACAAATACGAAACTCTTACTCCACTTAGATGAAGTTCATACGTGTATGTCGTTATATCTGGTAACACCTTTACCACTGGTTGTTATTTTGGAGTCATGTTAGAGGTCACCTATGGCAACATGGGTCAGAGTGTAAAAACCATCCATGTTTGGATTGAACAATTTGATATTGGTTTGCTCATCATTGGAGCTTTAATCATCATTGGTATAGGCGGTTCCCATATATGATCTCGATTGATTTTCTGGTTCGGTCGAAGTCACCTCAGAGTCAAAGTCAGAGATCTCGTTAACACAGGCTAGTCCCTCAATGCTTTGCTTGTCAGGTCAAATCTGCTTTTTTATATTCCTGGGGTCAAGAAGGTCACGTTGTGACTATCAAAGGATCTTCCGGCTTTCTGGCTATCGGGACGCCTCAAACGTCGCCGGTCATTTTTATACCAGTCTCGCCACTGATACCAGTTTGGTATACCTCTGAATTATCTTTCCCCCTCATGAGTTTTTGAATGGACTTGCAGTGAAAGAGAGCGAATACGTTAAACGAATGAGCCCCGACAGACAGGTAAGATTATTTAACAATCTATAGCATACTACGGTATGTAACAATCGAAGTGTTTCCATATACCAGACATTGAAGCCCAATGGTCGTTTAGCTATTCCCTCTAAACTAGCAAGCACCGTCTGCCGGTGATAGGACGTAGGATTAAGACAATCCAGAAAAACACCCCAAATTTCGAAGTTTATTGCCTTTGCCTGCCTTGTTTTTGGTTATTGTAATGTAACTTTCGGAAATGTGAGGATTCCATACGTCACTGGGAGGGGCGATCGTGTTAGTGCCTCATAGGCATACATGCAGTAAGAGCTCAATTTGGGTCGGTGCGATATGAAAACGGAAACGTTGGGCATTCCCATATAATAGTATTCATTCCATTATGTGATCAATTAAATGTTTTTCATTAAGTTTTCATCCATCCCATAAAGTTTTAGTAAACGTTTTATACTTACTTCGAGTACATATTATTGTTGCATTGTTTGATCAAGTAAATAATACCACACTCTTCAGACTATGATTATGCCCTATATCGGGTCCCTTTTCTATTCCAAGGGAATTTTTTGTAAGGATAACGACAAAAGTAGGAATATGAATTTAAGATTTGAGCAACTAACTTCAACAGTTGCACACTCGGCAGTAGACTGTAGAATGGCATACTGGTCCTGTCCACTAAGTTTTGACATATGTACACAGGTTAATCATTAAAAAAAAGTTCCTGGTACCTACTGTTAAAGTATCGAAATTGTCGGTAAGTTCCGTATCGTTGAGCGAACAACCTTATAGGCCTGTATGCTTCGAATAGATCGGTGCTGGAAGTTTTTTTTACCGGATAACCTTATATTGATTTACGGTGCCAAATTAGCCTTAACCATCTCTGTAAAAAAGACACGCCTTGTGATGACCCTTCGTTGATGGTAAATGCAACTCGGAATATTAACTGTTAACTCACAAAACTACACGCATTGGTTTCCTTCTACGGAAAACTCTATTGTGATCCACAATAGCTCCCTCTCTAATTTGTCAACCTATTTTCCACAGTTGAGATGACGTTGTAATTGGATGTTAATGATAAAGTTTGGAAGACGAACTCGATACCGTGTTATTTTATTTCTTCACACGGTTCGAGTAATCCTCTTAAATGACTTCTTACGTCATGTGCCCTCCGCCCTCCCCCTCCTTTACTCTAAAACGAAAAAGAGTAATCACTTTGAGTAGGCACAGTCCCTGATAAGAGTGGACGTTAGTACTACTAAGTGGATTAGAACCTCCCTCTATTGAAGGTGAATAAGCCCAGTGAAGTGAAATGTCGCCCTTACATGGAGTGATGACCCCTCTAACTATACGGTGATCACTGAGCACACTTCAGGTCCGGACAGTGAACATTCCGTTTCTGCAGGTTAGGTGTCATAACCCCCCCCCCCCCCCCCCCACACACACACACCCCACACCCCTCATAACTGTTTTCAATTGTCGCTGAGCCATACACGACCTTCAGGGATATGGGTCGCTATTGCCGAAATCTGGTACATGGGCCCATAAGTCGACGCCTCCGAGTCATCGCCTGAACTTGCCGACTCCCCCGTGATTGACGTGAGCGTAAACTGCAAGCACTCGACGGAGTGTACCGTTTTCTTACTTGACTTTTGGGAACCCGCCTCATTGCTGTGTCAACTGATTGGATGGATTGGCAGAATGATCGCTCGATAAGTTTACAAGCCGGCAACACCAACTCCGACATCCTATGTTGATCAAGCAAAAGTCGTTTTAAAATAAAAACGAGGAGCAATGAGACGGATCGCCGTCCCAGTTTTTTTTTTTTCCGCGCTTCTGGACAATAGGTGTTTGTACATTTCTATTTACATCGGTCGCCGATGTAGGTCTCGGACAAAAGCGGATTGTGTGTCCTCTTGTTCCCGCATTCTCGTTAGACTGGTTCTGGGCGTATTTGCCGAAGACAAACGCCAACACTCCGGACAAATTGACTCAGTTGTCGATGGATATGTATGTATATGAACGGCCTATACTGCGAGGGCGAGAGCGTGTCTAGCTGGCGATTAGCTGATACGATTGACGCGAGGACGTCATCAGTGTTTGGCGATCAGGCAATATATCTGTTTGCAAATCTATATTTTTCTTTGATTTCTTCATACGGTATGTCTCGAATACTGTTATGGCTTGAGTGAGGCAGCGTAAATTTCATTCCCTTGCCGCATGGGAACCCCTCGAACTGACGAGGGTTATCGAATGCGGGCTACATGAAAGCAAGTGCGCAACCACTTGTTGTGGGGCAGGGTAATATATAGGAATGGATCTGATGGCGCGCGGAGCTGGCCCGCCGCCATTGAAAACTGGGGTCTTAGGCTCAACTGGGGCCTTGGGATGTCCTTCAGTGGGGCTGATTTTTACCAGGGACTCGCTGTTTGGCCCATTGATTTTTTTATATCATTCTTTATTATCATTTTCATCACATTTTTAGGCGGATGCATTTATTAATTTTCAAGAGTATTGTTGCTGGACAGCTCTGTCCTTCCTCCTCTCCCTGAATCTTGTACATGATGAATGTAAGCCTGACCTTGGGGCTAGGTTAATACTGGTGCCACGAGTTCTGGTAGGCCCAGTAGAGGGTGGCTAACTAGGAAAATTCCCCATTTGGAGAAATTGTTTGATGCTGCACTTTCCCTTTGGAAGCAATCTGGTGGCACATTTTCCCTTTGTGGCGGTGTCACCGCACCATTCACACATTACAATTTCATCATGCAATGTCTCCTTAATGAAATCCCGCAGTACTGTAAGTGTTCGGGGATATTATGATTTCGGGCTGTGTCCCGCCGCCGTCGGCTACGCCGCCGCCGGAAACAGGCGTTATCGCAACAACTCTTTAACACTATCCAATTGATCTGAAACTTGTACTCAGGTCCGCCCTCGGATGACTTCCAAGTGAGCATTACTGCATGTTTGCATGCTGCCCTCTAGTTTGCAGATTTTACACACAGCGTTAGTCCGATTTACTTGATGGGTGGCGGACAAAGTTTAGTCACGAAAAACATGACGGTGATTCCATTAACGGATTTGAACACAAAACTCGGTGGATGTGAACTGTTGTCAGAGGTCAAATTTGCGTATTTTTCGCGATTTTTGTCTATTTAGGGAAGTTTGGATAAAGTGGACTACAATTGGTCCTGAACAACAAGTGGGTCATTTCAGTTTTCACCGGAGGTAAAATGTTCTTATTCAAAGTGCTTCCTCTGAACGAGGTCCACAATGGTGATCTTGCGGGAGATGCACGTCGGCGGTTTACCTGCACATGTCTAGTTTCCTGATTATTGATACCTTGTGCCAGGGGAGGGGGGGGGGGGGGGGAGAGGACGTAATAGTCCCACTAGAAACATTTGGAGAGACAAAGTTCCATACACGTGTGCTAGCTAATTAGGAAAACTTGGGATTTTGATTCCCCCATATCACCGAAAATGTTTTTGTTTTCTCTTCTAGACATATAAATGACAAACAATTACAAACACACGTAACAAGAGTCATTATTTCAGTCCGGTCTGAGGCCTGTGACAACGTTTAGGGAGATTTAACCCCAGGTACGTGTTTGTCCAGAATTTTTAACCAATCCCTCACTGCACCTACACAATGTCAGCGTTATGTTTTCGGGGTGCAATGGCTTTATACATGCACTCGTTTTAAAAGTGAGCTCTCCTATAACTTTATAAAGTGGCGTAGGGCGTACTGACAAAAAATATTATTTTTTATTTCGCCCTACCCCTAGATCACCAAAAGTGCGGCTTATAGGCAGGTCAGGCCTACTTGACAAGAAAATAATAGGGAACACGTTTTTGTCTCATCAGTGTTTGCCTGAAAAAAGAGTCACCATTACAAGGGCTGGTTGGGGTAATTGAGAACTCAAGATTGAATCCGGGAGTGTTCCAGATTTTTTTTTTTTTTTACCCCGTTACGATATATCGATTTCCATCTATTTGCGGCCGCTAGTCTATATTACACAATTATGGACCTCTTCATTTTTAATGACAATTTTTACATCAAACAACTTTCTTACGCTATTAATTGATTAACTGAAATCTCTTGGGAATAAAAACATTGCACTGCGTCTATGTTCCTGGTATACCCATTCTTATGGAATGTTTCAGAAACAAGTGTGTCATTAGCCCGTTAGGCCAAGTAAAAAAAAAAAGCAGTTTCTCGTCCCTCCTCGTCCCCGCCCGCACGCTTTTTTAGATAATTGTCAAATTTCTTTTTTTTTGACAACTCACTGGATACTAACTCTTCGTCAAAATATGGTTTAAAGGAAAAGCTTACTACTTATGGCCATGCAAATTATGTAAGGAACATTTTGGGATGGCTTTTTGGCCAACGATGGGTATAACCTCATTGAAAACAAGAAAAACAAGAAGCCTCATGCTCAATTTCCAGACCTGCCGTACCGCGAATACAGTACTAAAATATGGGTATTCTGGACTGTCCTGAGGGCAAAAAAAAAAAAAAAAAACAAAAAAGGCCTCCCTGCCAAACTTTCAGCAAAGTTAGGACGAGAAACTTTTTTTTTTTTTTTACTTGGCCTTATTCGAGGAAGTTTCCGACAGGTAACCGTAATTCATTTTTGACTTCATATTGTCGCTTTTTTTTTTCCTCCGCTCCCACCAGTATGCTGCTGCCCAAACTGACATTCTGGTGACTTGCAAAACGAATTTAAAGATGGATTGTCGTCATGTAAAATAACTCTTGGAAACAATATACTTCACCAGTAATTGAAAAAATTGAAAAACATTGTATTTCATGCATTTTTTCCGTCAATAAGTGATGATAATAATAGGTAACCAAGTCGCTTCAGATTTATATAAAGCTGCACATACGTATTTGGTCGTGACGACGGGTCCCTGCAAAATTCGCCGTCCGCTTGTTCGCTGGATACGCTAGCGGACGACAATCCATCTTTAATATGTAACGATCGCTTGGTGGTCTGTCTTCGTCAATTCATCTATATCTTCCGCAGGTAAATAAATCTATGTGATGCGGGCCAGAAAGGGGATTGTCCCGGCCACTGAATCCAGGGTTAAACTAGTGTGAGTGTGAAGTGTGTGGGGTAGGGGGGGGGGGGTTATTGTGAACATCATGGGAACGTTTCCTTGATGGATTAATTCGTATCTTGAGCCACCAACCACCAGCCTAGCCTATACATGTATTCTTACTTTTCGGTCTCTCGTGTATTTTCCTCTCACTTCACTTCCCTCTTCTCCTTAATTATTTATCCTTTCCTCTATTTCCTCTCTTTTCTCTCTCTTCCCCTCCTTGCTCTCCCTCTCTCGTTTCAATCCCCTCCTACCCTCCCCCGCTTTCCTCCTTTTGCCCTTCCACAGTTCGCCCCGCCCCCCCCCCCCCCTTCCTCTTGCCAGGAATGCGCTCCCCAAAGCCCCGTACGTGGATACAGCACTGCTACCATAATTATTACTCAATCTGCTGAATTCCATACCGGCACCGTAGCAGGCTAAGTCAAATGAATAGGGGTTTCGGGCCGAATTTTCTTGAGGAAAGATAAGAATCTCTGATGCATTGGGGGATTGTCTGGGAAACTCACATTAAAACTGGATCATGTGTATCCGTTACAAAATGATTAACGATTATTTCAATTTTGTGCAGTGACAAATTCACTTTGACTGCAATTAATTTTCGACGAACACTATGGCATTCGATACTCTCGTAACCCGTATATAATTCCGATAATTCAATTGGCAAATATTGTTGGGAATGACGTTCTAATGTCGAAGGCGCAGCCCATAGGGGGTCCGGGGGGTCATGACCCCCCCCCCCCCCAACTTTTGGGAGGCTTCATTACATAATGATTTTTTTCACACACGAAATTATTCCATCACTGCTCCGGACGCCAAATTGCTCTTGACCCCCAACTTTTCAGACAGTGGCTGCGCCCTTGTCTAATGTCATGTTTTTGTCATTTGAAGGCCCCTACTCCGAAACGGAACTGGCTGTAGACCATTTTACAATAAAGCTGTAAACGAGACTTTCGCAATCACCTTGTACCGACTGCCCTCCAGCAATCACTCCATGCCGTTTGCATCCTCACTACCCTATATTCCTACCAGTCGTCCCCCACTCTCTCCCCTGCGATCCAAAACTTTCCTACCCCAATACTGCACCCCACTCCCCCTTCCCCGCCTCTCTTGGAAACCCTGCACAACGTACTAACGTAGTAAAAGTACTTTCAACCGTTGAAACATCTAAGGCGGTGGCTAAGCTACTCCTACAACTAGGAGAATAGAGGAACCCACTGTATTCCCGTTAAAATGAACAATTTTTTTTCCTCTCGGTCTCATTTTCAAAACATTTACGCCCAGATACTCGCTGGTGAGTGATTGACACCCCAGCACTCTTGATCACGAGCCCTCAACGCACCTGTGGTCGCATCGTACAACCCCCATTCATAGAGTTGATCGATCCCCTAACAGTCAACCGTTCTGGGTTTATCGCTATGATGACTAGTCATAGCAACATTCGATTGTCATTGTTGATTGGGTTTCTCCTGTCATAATTGATTGGAGCAGGCATTTGGCGCGAACCACCCTACAAAAATGCAATTTACATAACAAAAGGAAGGCTTTGCTAGTTTCAATAGGGCTCTACGGATTTTCACTAGTGATGTCACAGGCCTTAGACGATGAGTTCTGATTGGCTGAAGTTGACTCTAACACACTGTACACAGTAGCGCTCTGTTGATAATAGGTCTTTAGTTCAAAAGCACACGGCTAGTCAACCACTACTCTATAGGCTGAATTGTTGTAAAGGCGTTCTGAATATAATCGAACACCATAAACGCCTTGTGCTCCGTACTTATTACAATCAACTTTGAAGTTTGAATAGCGTGTATAGCCGGTTAACAACACCTATTATCAAGTCGCTTGGTATTGTTGCTGGTGTGTTGAAAAAGGAGAGAAAAGAAATCCGTGTTTGAAGTAGTCAATAGTCGATCTACTCGATCATCGAGACAGTCAATATGGCCTTAAACTTAGATCATCGTTCGCCACCGCAAACTGAACTCAAGCCTCAACCACTGTCAAGCCCACAACCGATCGTTTCGACGCCGGGTTTACCGACACCGGCCCATCAGCCCATGGCCCATGGACACGTCGGACTCGCCGCCATGACTCACGCGCATGTAGCGGCCCACCAACAGCACACGCCGTCACCCACCGGCAAAAATGCGGCGAACAACCCCGATCGAGTGAAGCGCCCCATGAACGCTTTCATGGTGTGGTCCAGAGGTAAGAGACGGCAAAATGGCACAGGAAAATCCTAAAATGCACAATTCCGAAATCAGCAAGCGTCTCGGGGAGGAGTGGAAACTGTTGACGGAGGAGCAGAAAAGGCCCTTCATTGACGAGGCCAAGAGATTACGGGCTGTTCACATGAAGGAACACCGATTACAAAATATGCCTGCGGGCAAGACTAACCGACGCTGATATGTGAAAAAAGGACAAGTACGCCATCCCAGGAGATACTCCGGTGATGCAGGCCAGAGAGAGAGCTGTTAGTGAAGGGATGCAAACCAACGCTATGGCCACCCGGGACTCAACAGCTCACATGAACGGAATACCCAGCTTGATGCAGGAGCAACTGTCGCATCTACAGCCGCATTTCAACCCAGGAGCACAGATGAGCGGTAATTCAGGACTTCATCCAAGGTACGAGATGTACGCACCGATGACATCCCACGCGGCCTACCTAACCCAGCTGCTGGGTACGGCCACTACAGCAGCGGCGCCGTGCAGATGCATGTACCCGCCGGTGGCACTGTTCCGAAGACGGAACAGAGTTCGTCCCCACCGGTTCCGCCGCCGTAGAGCGTGTCCACCATCCACAGGGTATTCCGACGAGGATGCATTCCTCCGCCGACATAAAAGACATGATAACGTTGTACGTAACCCGGCCGACGGTCGCCACGACCCGAAGCAGGAGGTCGGCACCACGCGATGCAGGTCGCGGCGGCGGCCGCCGCGGGCTACAGCCAACATGGGACCGTGCCGGTATTTTGCAGAGATGCTCAGAACCAGTCTGTGGCCCACATCGCTCACGGCCCATTCTCAACAGATGTGAAGGGGCCGAAATCGCGGAGTTCATCGGTTTTGTGATTTTTTGTTTCCCGAGGATCTGGTGATGGCCCATGCGTCGCACGGAAGGGAGTCCATGGAAGCTCGAAGACGGAAGCTCCCCGCCCCGCGGGATCAAAACTATTCTGTAAGTTGCCTTAACGAGAAAGTCGTTTTCATTTTATGTTAACGAAACTTCAATTTGATCTTCGATTACGATACCGATCAATAAATTGTCGATCTGTAAATTTAACTTACTCCTTCACATTCTCAACTCAAGACCCAATCCACAAGTGTAACCTTGATATCGAAGTATTGCCTTATTTTGAAAGAACAGCTTCTAAAAGTCTGTCGAGACGCAGCATGTGAGATTATATTTTTTCTCGGCCTATGCCTACATTTTTAATACATCTAGGTCTATATGAAACGGGCTGATATAAAACGCCTTCTTACGTTTCTTCCTGTATTTTCTGATATTGCCCGTCTCGAAATTGTACTTTTAGTATCATCTGAAAATGGTGCATTTGGTTCTTTAGAAATTCGGTCTCAACTGTCCAAACTATGATATTTGTTACCAGAAAAACTGGCAAACGTGGCCTTCTACAGAATATAGTGAGTGAATATTTGATAAAATTCACTGTCTTTCATGAAAGTGTGTCGTACGTACGTGCGAAACGACAACCTATAACCTACTGCCTCCTGGAGTCTCTGGAGTATGTACTAAGATTGGTTGAGAGTTTTTTTTCAACTTTAAATATTGACTTAAAGGCTGACCTTTGTTCAAAGAATCAACAATATTAATCCATGAACTTGTTCATAGTACCTAGTACCCTGTAGAAACATTGGTATGTATTGGATTGCCCACAGGCACGTCTTTGATTAGATAGAGCTCACAACATAATCAGTTCCTATTTGATTTCGACAATTCCATATTCGGTATTTTATAAGACAATCGGCATGTTCTACACAGCTTAATAATCACTGAAATTTCTATAGTGTTTCAATATCAGAAAAGTATTGTTTCTGGAATAAAACAAGTTGTTATCATTGCATTTCAAATTCTTTGTTTGCTGACAGAGGTCGTACCAAACCTGACAAGTGTTTTCAGTGAATGGACCCTCCTTAATATACTTTGAAAAACATATCCAAGAGAAAAATGAAAAACAAAAAAAAAACCCAAATTTTTTTTTTTTTTTTACTTAAGCCGATTTTGCATCAACAAATACTACTAAGTGTTTTAATAACTTTAATTTTGCAAGAAAAGTATTATTCAGAGAGCTCCACTGAACTGGTCTATCACCTTAGCTTTCCCAAATTACATATTACAAAGGGACCACATCTGAGTTGTCCTGTATTGCCTTTTTTTTTTGTAATTGATAACAGTCATGCCACCATATCACAAGATAATTACAATTAGCACAGTCCATGCTTATTCACATTATTCCTGCGACCACAGCTGTTGGTGGATATTTATGCTCCCGAAGAGGCAATTATTATATTCTTGTCACTGTATGTTGTTTTATTTTCCCTTTCCCTTTCAAAAAAGAATAACCTAATAATTTATTGGTCATGTTTTTGTGTCCAATTACACTATATATAACTAAGGAATTCTAACTGCCTACTTACCCCCCCCTCTTCCCTACCCATCTGTCTAGTGATGTACGTAGAGTCTGCGGCGTATGCTTTATCATATCGCTTTATATTCAACACCATATTGATTTGAGGACGCGGCCTGATTTCGCTGTCCATGCTTCTCTCCCAATGTTACAACTGCTTCAACAATCAGGATCTAGAAACCTATCCACTAATTATAAAAGTTATTATAGAACCTTGCCCAGGAGATTTGTTGTTTTTTGCCAATAGTCCATGTTCAAGATGCCAGCCCCTATAGGCCCATGGACATTTTCTTTTTGTTCTGTGGCATATATATATACTTGGTGTAGTTGAAAATTGAGATATGCAGCAGGCTATTGCATTCTACAAAAATATTGCATGGAGGTATTTGTCATTATTTTATGGAAAACTCCGTAAATTAATGGCATAATTAGACCTCCCCTACCATATCTGGGACAAAGAATAGGAAGGCAATTTTCCTATAGATAAATTCCATGTCTGCTTTCCTGATTGACGAGAACAGGAATTGGAGAATTGGGTCTGTGTGGGGGTGATTGATCGACATCTGTTTTCCGTTAAGGGCTTGATTCACTCCTGCTAGGCAAAATAATTATACCAAAAGCAGTCTCCTTTACAGTGATTTTTATATAATGAATGGATCAAAGTTACAGCAATCATAATAATTCCTATAAACTGTGCCAAGTTTTCAAAGCCCAATGATTGTGCATGGCAGTACTATGATCATGCGCCATCTGCGATGTGACATTGTCTGACTGTGTTCAAGAACCCTAAAAAAACACTGGATACCCTAAAACATGCCCTGAAAAAAACAATAAATTCTGAGAACCCCAATCGTTGCTGAGTTGAAATGCAACTTGACATGGAATGCAATACTGCCTGATCAAGTGTCCCCAAAACACCAGTATATCATCCTATATGAATGATATGTTTCTAGTCCAATTCCACGATACATTGGGGATTTTATTTTATCCGAAATTTTCTCATTTTTTCTGGCAGACTTCTGGTCCGACAAATGACGTTTGTGGGGCTCTATGCAAAGGCGAGTGCTGTAGTGTTCATACAGTACATACTTAATCATGATGCTTGTATACCATGCTATGTATTGAAATAAAAAAAAGATATGAATAACAGTGCAAAACTAATTATGCAGAGTAATGACAGTCTTGACAAACCATGGTGTCACTTGTTTATGTAAAGTTTCCATTTTTGAAGGGTCACAATCTATTTATTACTCCCATTCATAAATATTTTTGTTTATGATGTTGCAAACCTATGGTCTCAGACAAGTCTTTCTCAGTTTTGTTACAGATTCATGAGTGAGACGAGACCTACTATCTGTAATTCGGCAGTGATAGGATGATATATATAGCCTTCATGCCACAGTCGTTTGATTGAGTTTCTACACCAACTGAGAATGAAATCATTGAAATTAATGAGTCAATTTTTAACCAGAGATGCTTGTGGCCCTTAATTACCAACTTTTGAATCCCGACTATTGTAATTAAGTTACCTATTTGCCAGGAAACAAAACAAAAGCTGGTGTCAAGAAAAAAAAATTTTGGTTAAAAAGTCCGAGTTTCTTCAAACTTAGTGGCCAAAATGCATCCTTGCAAGAATGGCTCTAAATTCCTCAGACAATTCATTGGTTTCATTCATAAACTGTGGTGCTTTGTTTATTGCCTGTAACTTGAACCGTTTATGTATAACTTTGGTCTGTTGTTTTTTTGTTACAGAATCTGGGCTATGCAGTGGTATGATTTTTAATATTATTTTCCATTAATATCATCATTCAAATTACTGTTACCAACATATGAGTATACTTTATAACATTATTGTTGTTCGAAGGATAGGATTTATAAGAAAGATCAGGAAGATATTATGTACAGTTTGATCCTGTTTTTATTTTATTTATTTTTTTGTTTCGCTGCATGGCTAGCTTACTCTGCAGTCTGCAGCGATCAGCAAATGAGTGGAATTGTTCACATTAGGTTGTTGTTCAAATGATTCCATTGTTGATGTTGAGCACCAGACGTTATGTCACCATGAGTCCCAAGACCTCTGAAAGGGAATGTAGAACAAATTGCCTGGACGGACACCTATCTATACCATTAGCGTTGTTCAAGTGATCTTCGTTGGTGTTGAGCGACGTTAGTCACATGCAGGTCCAAGGACCTCTTAAAAGGGAATTTTTTAGAACAATGCCTGACGAGAAACTATATATACCAGGGTATGTTGTGTTACCACACAAGTTGAGACATGTTACCGACACATTGTAGAGAAAGTATTTGACAAGACATAACCCTGTGACGGGAAAACGGAATGAAGTTGGAGGGGGGCATTGTTGATACTTCCAACCACAGCGGGCATTTTAAAGCAACTCAAACTGCTGATCGGGCTTATTAGTATTATTTATATTCTATTTTCCATAACAAACCAATGAGTTATTCTCAAAAGGAACTAGTGTGAAATTCTGGACTATGCCATATTATTTTTTTCAGAATAACAGATCAAAGCTTTCTTTGGGAAATAACCTGTGCCTTTTATCCTAATCATTTTGGCGATAGCATGCTTTGTGATGGCTTTGAACACTAAATTTCATTTGTAACTTAGAATGCCTTTCCATATAAAACGCCTGTGCTACCGTCTGGATCATGTAAGGCTGCCTTAATGATAACACTACTATCAGCACGTCCCCAATCCGCACTCAACCCGTGTGTTGGGGGGGGGGGGACCCATGCATGCGGCTTTAATCTAATGTGGGAATAATTTAGTTTACATTCTGCTTCCGAACTTCCGGCTGCCGAGTGTTTAGAATAATACGTCTCCCCAACTTGCTTTGAATCTAGTAATCTGTACAAAAATATCGCTAATTTTATCACCTGTACGCCTCGGCACATCAAAAGCCTTGCACGCTGGCACAATGTTGCAAGTTCTTTCCTTATGTAATCGACAGTCCGAAAAACTTGGGCTGCTCGACTATTTTTGTGGGACGCGAAACAATTAGACGCACTTCAGCATCCCAATATGGGGAGTCACTTTCGAGATCTGGAAGTTGTACAATCTACCGGAGTTGCTTTATGAAGTTGCGTACAATCCTGCATGTCGGTCCCTCTTGATACAGTGAGAAACCCGCACTCGCGACGTTAAGGTTGGGAAGCGTTCTCCTGGGTAATGGTGCCAATCAAAGGAGCATAGCGCTATACTGTTTAATCTGATCTCTGGGGTATTTGTCAGTATCCTGATTATCGAAATATGGTCGCGGTTTCGTTGAAATGGTGGCGCCAGGATTTCCCCGCGGGGGTCCAGTTCTCGACGAGCCTCACTCTAACCCCCTAGGTCAAAACCTGTATTTTGATGTTTTCAATTTAAGGGGAAAACTCGTTACGAAAAAACCAAATTCTACTACATCAGGCGTCTTAGTAGAATTGTTTTCCCGATAACTTCACATGCGGAATGCCTGGGCACTGGGAGTATTGCGTTTGGTGAGAGTACACCACTTAACACGAATGCAAAACAGTGGTAGACGACAGATCGACCCTCTTCCCCGAAACGGATTGTACACTATCGTTGCAGGTACCATTTTCGAAGATACCATAAGTCTTGTGTATCCTATCTATATATGCCACGATTGTATATTCTGTAGGAAGATAGAGGGGATACGCTGATCTTGAACTTGAGGCGATGGATCTCCGCAATATTAATCAAAGATATAAGGCCCGCGAAGCGTGCCAAAAATGTTACGCTTTAATATAGAATTTTCGCTATAAAGGTTGGAAATACTTAATACTGTCGTGCAATTGAAACCCTCGCGGGTCTGTGAAATTGTTAGCGTGCCCGCTCGGATCCCCGACGAATGGAAGAAATTCGCCGAAGGGGGGGCTTCCTTGACAAGACCCCCCCCCCCCCCGCTGGCGCCCCCCTTGTGTTGGAACCTACCTGGCCCAGTGCTCGGCTCACACAGCAAGTTGACACTTGCATACTTCTTAGTGTTAATGTGATATAGTTATTCATTTGTCCTTAAGAACTACCAGTGGTGCACAGTCTGTTCGAGAAGCTATTATTGTTCTCACCCCTGTTACAGCTAATCGTAAGTAGCGCAATTCTTCCTCGCCCACTCTTCAGCCATATAGCTATATTACCGTGGTGCAGCCGCATGTTCAGAAGGGTTTTTTATTCATAATGTCCGTTTGTCATAAGGCCTTTTGTTCATAAGGCCTTTTGTTCAAGGCCCGTTATTCATAATTGCCGAAAGGCTCTTTATTCAAAGGTCCGATATTCATAATCACAACAAGGTCCGATATTCAGAAAGGAAAAACGGTCCGTTTATTCATAATAGTGAAAAAGTCCGTTCTTCATAATAGGAGAAAAGGTCCGTTATTCCTAATAGGAAAAGGGCCGTAATTCAAATGAGAGAAAAGGTCCGTTAAATTCATATAGGAAAGAAGGGTCCGTACTCATAAATAATTAATTTGTATAAATGGAGAGAAAAGAAAAAAAAGTCGATATTCAATACTGGAGAAAAAGGTTCGCTATTCATAATAGGAGATGAGGTCCGTTATTCATGATTAGGGAAAGGGTCGATATTCATAATAGGAAAAACGGTCCGTTATTCATAATAGTGGAATAAGGTCCGTTATTCCTAATAGGAAAAGGGCCCCGTTTTTCATAAATTAGGAAAAAGGTCCTACTTCATAATAGATAAAAGGTCCTGTTTTTCAATAATAGGAAAAAGGGGCCGATTCATAATGAGAGAAAAGGTCCCGATATCATATGGAGAAAAAGGTTCGATATTCATATAGAGATGAAGGTCCGTTATTCATAATAGGAAAAAGGGTCCGTTATTCATAATAGGAAAAAGGTCCGTTATTCATAATAGGAAACAAACACCAGCCGTGGCTCTGCCAGGGACGCAGCTGACAAACAGTGCATTGTTTTATGGTTTTTGCCTCCTGCCGGACCTCGCAAGTGGAATCATCTGCTTGGCAAGTATACATTGAAAAGAAACACATTATGAATAACGGACCTTTTTCGCGATTATGAATAACGGACCTCTTTTGCTATTATGAATAACGGACCCTTTTCACTATTATGAATAACGGACCTTTTTCGCGATTATGAATAACGGACCTCTTTTGCTATTATGAATAACGGACCTTTTTCGCGATTATGAATAACGGACCTTTTTCGCGATTATGAATAACGGACCTCTTTTGCTATTATGAATAACGGACCTCTTTTGCTATTATGAATAACGGACCTCTTTTGCTATTATGAATAACGGACCTCTTTTGCTATTATGAATAACGGACCTCTTTTGCTATTATGAATAACGGACCTCTTTTGCTATTATGAATAACGGACCTTTTTCGCGATTATGAATAACGGACCTTTTTCCCCTAAAATTTTGCACGTTATGAATAACGGGCCTTATGAACAAAAGGCCTATGAATAAAGGCCCCTAGGAACTCGGCGGCCCCATTACCGTCCCTCATCTGTCCATCAAAACGCCTTGTGGTTTGTCCGTGAGCGGTCATGAATATGCATAGCCTTTCCCGAGTACGCACCCACTGAATGGAAATGTTTAGTTTTAACCGCTACTAAGCTTAAACTCACATGGTCGAATCGACGAGTACTGAGGGCAAATGAAGTGGGCTATAACGTGACTACGCAGAATGCATAGTGGATCGCCGCGGTTTGCATGACGTCACGTAGGCCTATTCGGAATGGGTAGTTTCCGGTACTATTTTTTACCTATAGTTGAAATATCTTATAATTCAACGTGGTCAGGGATGAAAGATACGTTTCATAGGCTCAGAAGGAATACAAAGATTTGTGTGGTGGCAACATGCCTTTAACCGCGTGTATTGGTGTTGCGATGTGACGTGTTGGCTTGCTTCACGAACAGAGGCGAACTGCAGCCACCAAGACGTTTTTGCCCCACTGTAACCACGTGATACTAGTTATGTATAGTTTTTGCTGAGCCTCGCAGGATAAAACCGTCTTAACCGGACAACCGAAGTCCCACGGACTTCTCACCGTGGTTCGTTGTTCATTCAAATTACACGTACACCGGTACGATAAAAGTGAGGCGCTATTCCTCATTGCAACACTGGAACGATTCGTATTCCGCCGGGTAGAGTAACCTGCGTATATAACGCTACTGCATGATCAGGTATGAAAAACCCATGTCCCAGAACATGGAAAGAAGAAACTTACTCCGAAGATGGATTATTCTTGTGCGGAGAATCGGGTGCATTCAACAGTTTGTATGTATAAAAGTGTGTTGTGTATGAAACGACTGACTTGTGAACCCGGTGACTTAACCTGCCTAGAGGAGGGTCAACACGCCCTAATCAGTTACCCCCGAGTCATTACAACCCTATTGTTTTCGATTTTTGGGGTTGAATCTGAAGGTCACCTGAGGTCGTCTGAATATCTCGTTAGCATAAGTCAGAATTCCTGGTCCGATCAAGTTTAATTTCGTTATTCAGCTATGTATGGGAGGTAGAAGATCTCCGTTGTTTTCGGGTCTCAATCGGGTGTCATTTTTAGTGAAAACGATGGTTTAACTATATAATCATTCCTGGGGGTCAATCAAAGGCACATGAGGTCCCGAAACCTGTTAACATGTCGATCCGCAATCGTTTTCGGTGCATACCGCTGGCGTCGAGTCGGGTGTCGCACAGGAATGTACTGAAAAATTTGCTCCTTTGCGGAGATAGCACAATATGCACTCTACTCCCATACTACAAGCCCGCGGAACCAAAGAAGTATTGTGATCTCCGTGGAAGGGAAGGGATTTCATCAGAGAGTTAGCATTGAATTTTGCCCACATATTAGCATTGTGGTATTTCAGAGGCTCATACAATAGTTTAGTTTGTGAAGTAAATAACTTTATCTTTCCGTGAGTAGTTTCCTGTTCTCCTCCGAGAAATTTCTCTCAGTATCAGGGCCCACTGATGCTCCCAAGAGAAACGATGATGGTTCCTGTGTTCAGTGGGGGTAGCCCGTTGGGGGGGTTGTGGTGGAGGGAGTGGTGGAGCAGGGGGACAAGATCCCCCTTGACAGAATATTGAGAGGTAAACGGGAAATCGGAGGCGAAACTTGAAATGAGAGAGAGAAGGGGAAACTTAGGAGAAATAGTGGAAAAAACCAAAAGAATCCAGTGAAGTTTGGGAATAAATTGAATATCGCGAAACTAAGTGGGGCCCAAAATGCGACTGAGAGTAAGGTAAGAAGAAGCCTGCTTTTTTGAACACCGTCCACAGGTTTAGAAACACATCACCCCGCCCCATTCCCCGGCTCATCATTTTCCTCCCGAGCCTAGGAAAACGCGGGAGAAATGCCCAAGAAGGTAAAAAATCGTTCTGGCCCACCCCCCCCCCCCCCCCCCCCCCCCCCCCCCCCCCCCCCCCCCCCCCCCCCCCCCCCCCCCCCCCCCCCTCCTCTGACGTCGAAATTCTTGGCCACGCGCCTGCTGTGGTGTTAAATGATAGGGGTTTTTTTATTCCCCTTGACGAAGTCGAGTAATATAAGGCATCATGCAGTTTGTGTGTGTGTGTATGGTGTGACGCCTGCTTGTGAACACGTCACTCAACCCGCCTTGCATGGGTGAAGCTCATACTTGGTATTTGTGTTTCCCCAGATGAGTACTGAACCCTATTGTTTTGGGGTCAGGTCGGAGCGCAGAGGGTCAAGTCTAAAAACCTTGTAACCAATATAATCCATAATGGTTGGTCTCATCAGTTGAAATTTTGGTGTGAATCTTTCTATGGAGAACAGGACCCCTATTTTTTTGTATAGGTCAAGGGTGAATTTTGTTCCAAAAAAGAAATTTTTGTGAAAAGCGATATTTTGGCCATTTGGCTTTTAAACACTATACATCAACCCCGCCTGCAATGGATGAAGCTCATACTTGTTATGTTGTTCCCCATGATGAGTCCATGAACCCCCCCGCCTATTTTGTTTTGGGGGTCAGTCGAGGTCACAGGGTCAAAGTCTGAAAAACCTTGTAAACATGATAAGTCCAGAATGGTTGCGTCCCATCAGGTTGAAATTTTGGTGTGTAGCTTTCTTATGGGGAGCGACAGGACCTATTGTTTCTGGGATTGGTCGGGGTGAATTTTGGTCAAAAATAGAAAATTTGTGAAAAGTGTCGATATTTGGCCAATTTTGGGCTTGTAAGCACGCTAACTCGATCCCACCTGTATGTATGAAGCTCACCGTGGTAGGTTGTTTTTCCATGATGAGTTCTACCCTATTGTTTTTTTTTTTGGGGGATCAGGTCGGAAGTTCAAGCCGAGTAAGTCTCAAACCTTGTAAACATTTAAGTCCAGAATGGTTGGTCCCATCAGTTGAAATTTTGGTGTGTAGCTTTCTTATGGGGAGTACAAGGAACCCTATTATTTTCCTGTAGGGGTCGGGGTGAATTTTTGTCAAGAAATATAATATTTGTGGAAATCATATTTTGGCGAACTTTTGGCTTGTGAACAGCAATAACTCTCGATCCGTGCTGGATGGACTGAGCTCATACTTGATATGTGTGTTTCCCACGATGAGTACATGAACCCTATTGTCTTGGGGTAGGTCAGAGGTCATCTGAGTCGCATAGATCAAAGTCTGAGTATCTCGAAATTCAGGGCGTAGCTCTCTATCAAGAGTATATGAACCTTATTGGTTGGTTGGGAATAAACAGGAAATTGGTCAGTGTTATGATGACCAAGTGAGCTGGGCAATCTCCATTTGTCATTACAGGTCTAGGTGTCAGAGAGTCAAGGAATAACTAAGCCTTTTGGCTTTATGGTTCTGTTACTTATCAATATCTGATGGGTTTGTTCTCTGCCTGCGAGTGAAAGGGCACATCGAAAGTTACACTTGGTGTGAGTTTAGTGGCGAATCCAGGTATGTCTTTAATAATGACCCTTCACAAGAAAATTGCGACAAAGTGGTGTTCGGACAGAATTAGTCATGTGAAAGTCGTCCGCCAACTTCAAGCTCCTCTAGCCGAAAAAGTAATGGTCGATGTATGGTAATTTGTAAGTGCCTTGATGCTACACTTCTTGCTTTCAAATGATGAAGGGCGACTGGTGGGCCTCAGGTAGAGGCCAACAAAGATCAGGGCGCTAAGCGGAGGCAGTTTAGTATATAAGTCAATAGAGAGTCTATTGGAGGTCGGCTACCTTCAAGCAGCTTCCGTAACAGTGCTTGGAATAGTGCATGCAGAATCGAATACACACCAAGATCTTTTTTAATTCATCACATTGATTTCTTGACCATTTGACCTTATAAGAAAGCCGCCATTCATCGGCCACTTTCGTGGCTATCCAGTAGTTTCTGGACAATGGGACGTTACCAATAGGCAAATGTCCTGTTCTCGGCACCTCTTTTGCCATCTTAGAAAGGGAAATTCCCGTTAGTTTCGCTTGTTTGAGCGTAGGAAAAAAACAAACAAGTCTCTCCAGAATTTGACGGTGCCAATATATATTCCCGAGCTTCCGGGCCCAACTCGCTAACGCCTGTAATTTCTTGCCGCAGTGTCGTATAAACAGTCCATTCTCAGTGGTTTAATCGAGCATGATTCCTCGCCCCCCCCCCCTTCACCCCCTATGTACCATCTCAGATGCATTACATGTTTTGATGAAACGGTGCGTGTATTTGACGTATTGCTTGTAATAGGGTGAATGGAAGAAATAGTCGGAGAGATGAGTGGCTTCGAGTCGGGCAGTGACTGATAACGCTCACCGACGAACACACTTCAACACCTGTAAGCTGCGTGGTGGTAAAGTGAAAAATGTACCCAAAGTCGACGTGTTTGGGAATTATATACTTTCTAAACGTATGTAATTTTGAAATGGAACACATCGAGTTCAGCCATGATCATGGTTTTTAGGTGGGCGAGACCCATGCACGCCATGTTTCAAGCGTTCACGTTTGTCAGGCAACCCCCCCCCCCTTCCTCCATGTCCGAAGGAGGGACAAAGGATGAATTGGTGCAACGGTCGACGTGGTCAGGGACGGAAAATATCTTTAGAAATTTATCATTGGAACATGATATGTGGGGTAATGATGCCAAGGATAACATTTTCCGATCACTATTCCAACACTATACGTGCGTGCCGCACATGCAGTGATATTTCAGAACATGTGGTTTCGAATAACAGCAATGCCGAAACGTAACGAACGAACACTAAAAACGGCTGCAGGTTAGGAAAATAAAAACTTCCCCGCGAAGTACTGCATGTGATTCTACACCGCAATGTGTAGAAGCTACACCTCGGGGAGATGACCCTGTTCCGTGAACAGGCTGAACAGCCATGGTCAGGTGACAGTTTCAGGGATGATAAACTAGCCAAAAGTCGATTTAACAGGGATAGGTAGGAGACATATGAGAATGATTAGTAAACCTGAAAACGGATTAATGAGTACCGTATATTTCGAAGTATAGGAGAAAAAGTAAAGCAGGTAATTACTCAATCAGTATCGCGGTTGGATATATCGAAATGGGAGCTATATAGTTCATGATAGGATTCGGAAACCCCGACGTCCAGGGAGATGAGCTGACGCTAGCTCCATCACCTGAGCTATACAACTCGGTGACCGTGACTCCGCTGTCGTGAAGAATTTTACCTCATTTGTGTAAAATAGAATGGAGTGTGCATGAGGTGGGCTTGTCGGAACATGAGTAGTGTCGAGATATCCTCTCTTAAAATGTTGTGTGGAATTTACACAACACATAGTACACATATCTCGGTGTTGTGTAATTTCTTACACAACATCGGGATAGGTGTGCTAGTTACACAACTTTAGATGTATAGGATTGAAAGCCTCTCGCCACCGTTAGTCTCATGCAAATACAGTCCAGCAGGGGCGCACTAGATTTGTGTATATATAACATGAAACCGCAGGTGATCATTTCTCGCAGCAGAAGAACAGTTTCATTGGACTCAGAGTGGTATTTTCCGTGGAGGAAACTTCCCTAACGACATTAGCTGACGATGAAATCGTTTTCGATAAATTGCGCAACAATATTAAGGGATCAACGGCTTTTAAAAGGAAATGGTCTTATGTAATTCACGAAAAAAAAAAAACACGAAATTAGTGACGAACCGTCACTTCATACAGATATATCTGTCCTCAATAATAATTACCTATTAAACGTGCAACGAAGTCCATCACGCAGGCACTTGTACTCTCCGTCTCGGATTACGGAAATAGTCTCCTGTACGCCATAAGACGAGGATTTGATGAGTTAACTGCAAATGCTCAGGATCGTGCTGCGCGGCCTCATTGGAGGAAAATTCCTCTAAACACTCACATCACACCTGTGCTTCGTGACCTACATTGCGTTACCTCGTTCTTGCGAGGATTGAGTTTTATACCTGGTTTTCAAGATCTGGCATGATGAAGTCCTCAATATCTCTCGGATCGGAGATGGGTGAGAGATACATCCCGCCAACGATCACTGCGATCCCAGAACAGACAGTCTGGTAGACCGATTTACAGCAGATGCAGCTTTGGAGGACGACCCCCTTCACGAACGTGCCACAGGTCTTTGGAACAACCAGGGAGGATTCAAGGGTCTATACACCACATACTTGTCTATGGGGGAACGAGAGGTTTTTAGTCGTGTTGTTTTGTACCACCAAACGAGGAAACGTACTATGTCCATATCCAATGCGTATCTCTCCGAAAAGCCGGAGAGACGACTCTTTTACATGGCACCGAGGTAAATGCTTATACCTGAAAGAATACCGCAGAAACGAGGTTTGTAAAATTTATAATAACAAAACTTACACACGTGGGTAAGCGTGGTAAGACTTATACTGCATAACGAGGAAGTGCATCAACATTGATTCAACAGCAACATTTCCCCGAAGAGGGGATGTGCAGAGAGCGCCCTCATGACCTATTCTAACAGAGGGATTCCTCGTTTGTCGGTGGTACCTCGATTGAAGGTGTAAAACCTTAGGTGTTACCTCGGTTTGCCACCAGTTACCAAACGCAATCCCCCCGACGTCTACCAATTTGGGGAATATCAAGCAAGTTCTGAAACCATCCTGTTCCAGAAGTATCTGCCTTCTCAGGGAGCGCATTCGAAACAATGGTCGGCACTGGATACCGGTACCGGCGCTTTATAAATGACACTATAGTTTATTATTGTTCGGATTGATGGAGGGGAGAGCAGTTTCTCAAATTTTCGCAAATTTTCAAGAAAGGCCAATCAGTCTCTTTCTTGTAATTACAAGCCAGTGATTCTATGTGTTGTGCAAGGTGTTGGAATTCCATTATTCGGGATCATCATAGTCGATTTTTTTTCAATAATGAGTATACTAGTCTAATTCGGGTTTCCAGCAGTTTCAGGGAAAATCGTTCGTGTTGACTAATCTCTTGGACTTTAAGGAAGATGTTACTATAGAGCAGTAGACAACGGTTGATATAATTTCCTAGACTTCCAAAAAGATTTTGACAAGGGGTTTTTCATGAGCGTCGCTTTCTTAAGTGAAAAGTGTTGGCATATAAGGGGAATGTCCTTCATTGAGTGGGTTCGTCAATGGCTTCTCGATAGGGAATACGCGATTTTGTCTCGAACATTAGGAATTCAAGAGTTAAAAGTTTGTGGACGCGATACAAATCGTATCGGGAGTTGCTTCGAACGAAGATGTTGCCATTGTCCAAATGATCTCCAAATGGTCTCTCATTTGGCAAATGTTTTTCAATGCGATAGGTGCCGTGACAAGTCTGGCATGTTGGTTCCACAATCGCAACGCTTCTTTTAGTTAATGGGCCAAATAGGCTATCATCAGGTGAATTCAGGAAGAGATCCCGTTGTTCATTTTTTTATTCCTTTGAAAACTACTGGAAACGAGGAAAGTAATTGGATTTTGGCTTGATTCACGTCACTTCAGTTTTCTTGATAAAGATTTGTTGTCAGCTGGTGTTAAGCAACGGGTTCAGACCTCACCTGCATGGGTCTTCTGTCCAAGTATGGAATCAATATTTCTCGAAAGACAAGCAGTAATTAAAGCGTTCAGGGAGGGCCACTAGAATAATCACTTTTCTTCAACGTTTCTTGAGGTTCCAAAGTAACCTCCAATCGGGTATTGACTCAAGTCGTGGCAAAACGATGTCGCTTGGACATCGTAACTATCCCGACTCGCAGAGATTTAGCAATGAGTGGAATTATATCCTTCCTGAAGATGTTGTTCTGTCTAATTAAGAGTGTAAATGCGTCAAGAACAGTCTTGATTTATTTTTTCCAGAATTGATGGCGAATTTTTCAGGCATCTGGGTTTTTTCGTCTCTTTTAGATGTTGTTGTGTGCGCTTCAGGTCTCTCAGGAGGATTTTGTCCTTCCTGACCCCATTAACTAAACTAAACTACTCACCTAAAACCAAGTAAGTTGCCTGAACTGAAATGACTTACATTCCCGCTGAAATAAATTCCGAGTTATAGGCCTATGTTTCCTGAAATAATTATCGTCAATAGAAGTTGTCTATAGGTACTGTACGCATGGCGATCTTCCCACTTCTCACTCAACACGAGTGAAAACATTGACCACATTGTTGGGTAAATCAGCTTCAGGAGATGTGCGGTGAACCTTTCTGTTAAAATACCAATTTTACAGGACTGTTAAATTGCCATAGAATTATATTGTTGATGTCACTTTAATCACCATAGGTCACAGTAGTTCATATTATACTCGCCTGTAAACTTATATCCAACAGTCCACTGTCTTGAGATCAAGCTCAGGAAAAAAATTCCGGGTATTATCCATTATGAGAAAAACAAGTGAATTTAGTACTAATGAAACAAGGTAAGGAATTACCCACTGAAATAAATAATTACTAACGCCGACAAAAGTCTTGATACCCCCCTTTCGTCGAAACGAAAAGAAATCGAAGTGTTCCTTTCAGACGATGTCATTTCCTTGAGCAGTGAGTTCGGCATTCTCTGCGTGTATTTGTGGAGCAAGCAGTTTGGAGGGGTCCCAATGTCGAATTGTTGGAATGATTGTAGAAAAAGAATACTAATGAACATCGTGCGAGAACCAGGAAAAATATAATTCGAATCATTTGTCGAATTGGGAGGCACTTGAAAATCGGTCGGCTATTTTAGGGCCGAACACTTTCAATCATGCCGAAGCATACCCGCCTTATCTGAAAAGGTCAAGATGTTGATATCGATAACCTCATGTAAAATGATAACTCTTCCCGATATTTCGCCTGAAACTATTCTAGGCCTACACCTAATAACATTAATGGCGGCTAAAAGCAAAGGTATGAAACAAGACCCAGTTTTCGTATCTATTTCCGGTATTGCCAATTCTGACAAACCAATTAGGCATTATGATACTGAACGTGACGAACCGGGGAATAAGGTTCAAGAAATTGAACACCTATTCCGAACACCAATTTTGGCCACACTTATAAGTGTCAGTCCCGAACGAGGGAACAGTTCTCTATGAGCTTCGTGAACACGAGACAATTCCGGAAGGTGTCCGGAACGAGAGAGGGCAGTTACAAACCAGAATGGAGTGGAAATACGAGAGACAAATCCACAACTGAGGGAAAGCAATACAAGAAATGAAATTTAAAATGCTCGAACGACGTTTGAGAGATGATATGGAATTGTCATTTTCTGGATTCACAGTGGCAGTGCGTTCCATTTCGGCAGCAACATAGAGAGAGCATTAATTGGTATTGCCATGGAGTGCTTCCCTCTCAAGAAATGGAATTATTCCCGTTGTGGACCTAAAGGGCTGTTCACACTTTGCGCTACAACGATACAGATACGATAACTTTAATCGGATCGGGGACGGCGGTTAAAATGTTATTTTTCAATAGGAGTGTTTCACACTTGCTATACGATACGATACGATACGATACGATAACTATAACGATACGATAAATTATCGGACGTCGAGTTTGAAATATTTCAACTTTTTTTTTCGACGATACAATTTATTGGATGCGATAGATTGTGCAATGCAGTGCTAAACTTGCGCAATTCCTCAAAGAGTATGGAACGCCAAACAGGCTATTGGGGTAATTTTATCTTGACAAAGTGGGTTTTAGTGATTAAAATCAGGGGTTCTGATGAACGTTTTGGGTAGTGACGTAGTCCGGGGGGGAAGACATTGGCCTCTTAATGAGCTTCTCTGTCCTATTTGCCGCCATGCACGGGACCTACTAAACATTATTTCAGTTCGAATCCATGGAAGCCCTCCCCATATGCGGAAGTAGCGACAGTGAGAAATACTGAAGTATAATTTACACTCAAAGGCAGGAGATTGCGGTTGGATAGTGTAGTGCCCGGGGGAGGGGGTGTTGTGGCTGTTTTAGAGGAGCAGGTAGGAGGGGTTTTCCAGATGGTCTCGATCCACCGCCTGACTTATTGACGGAAACTTCACCCACCTCTTGAAAAAAGATGCAGGATAAACCTGGAAGAGGCAACGGAAATATCTATAGGGTGGGGTGGGGGAGGGTGGTGTAGGGTGTGGTGGGGTATAATGTCGATTTAATTACCGCCAATTACTTATGTCTTTTAAGATCAGTGAGGAAAGTAGTAAGTACACAGGTGACGCCGTGGGCATTATTGCTACATGCATGTTCTGAGCAAGTAACCAAGCTCAAATTTTTCAGCTCAATTGGCTGATTGACTCAATTGACTGAATGCTTTGTTGGCAAACTCACCTCGCCGTATATTATTGGATACCGATTCTAATTAAGACTGGCTGTCTAAGAAAGGGTGGCGGGGATGGGGAGGTCACCCGTCTGATTCGTGATCGTCACTTGCGCTTCTCCACGCCTCCTACAAGTACGGGAGAAAGACACAAGCTTCGAATTTCTTTCTTTGAAATTACAATTCTTGGTACTCAAAACTCTGCCGACCAGGCTATTCCACCGACTGAAGCGACAAAAGGGGAATACTTGTGCTTTTCTCAGCTAAAAAGCCCACTACTTTCCTCCGTTATGTTAGGCGCCGAGACGTCCGCGAAAATTCTATCGTACGACATTTTTATCGCCAAGTGTGAACACTCATCCGATAAATTTATCCTATCGACGATATCGTACGGTATCGTATCGCACAAGTCTGAACCAAAGCGCTTAAGAGTACGGTAATGTACAATCATAGTGAAATGAAACATTCGGCAGATCGGGAGTGTGTTCAGGTTGCAGTTCCTATGGCGGTGGATCCGATTGTGCTTTTTTTGTGTTCGGATTGAGGATTGTGGTAACGTCACCAAGTAGGCTAGAGGTATCTCTATCATAGGGACGTACTGATTAGTCTTTTTCCGACTCCTCATCGTTATACACTGACTATTTCATTATGACATTCCCCGTGCCCATGGTCGCGACCCCAAAAGGATAATGTTTTCATTTCTGTCCATAATATTTACCTAGAGGGTAATAGACTCGTATAGCCTCCATCAATAATGAAATGTCATTCAGTTAGAAGGGGGCTTACATTTCTATTCGGTACTTTCTAACAATCGGATTCCCATTAAATCTCTCCCCACTGCTGAAATTATTGACTTTCGATTGCTCTTTTTCCGATAACCATAGCCTATGCTTGACGGGTGACATGGCTGAAGCTGGGAGGACATAAGCAATTGGCGAAAGAGTGGTCTTCCGTCTTGTTCCAGTTCTCCAATTAAATCAAACATATAGAAGATCGCCATTCATCGGGCCATTATCCCACCTGTAACCTCCGCTAATATGTCTTTATTACTTGCGCTTTCAGGCCGAGGCATAACAGGCTTTGCTTAGAAAGCCCGTGAAAGGCACCCTATATCCTATACAAATCCTAACGCCCATATACACAGGCTCAAAGGACACTGTGTCGTTTGCCAGACCTCATGTCAAAATGATAAATAGAGGCAAAACCTTCGCTCAAAGTGTACAAGTAGTTTTTATAGTATTGTATGGTTGCCTAGGCCGAGTTTCGGATACGGGCTATCCAGGACTTCGCCATATCATTCACAGGGAAGAACCGGCCCGAAAGAAGACTGCTGGTTAGAAAATCGGGTGGAAATGTAGTAATTGAGCCCGGTAAAATCGTTCTTATTCGGCATTCTGTGAATGATTAACACACGTCGAACGCTCCCTGTTTCCCTTGTCGATCAGGCGACTACCATGCATGGTTATGGCCATGCACTTAGTGGATGACCGTAAGTACAGTGCATCACAGTCCTTCTGCACAACACTCACTCTATGTTCTTTGCATCTAACGATTTTGGACTGACGTTTGGGCCAAATACAATGTTTATTTATTTTATTCGGAGGTTGTTTTACCTTGGTAAACACAATTTGGACCGAATACGGTTCTCATCCTACAGGTGGCAAGTACCTGGAACTACATGTAGGTCATGTTTAGGGTTTCCCACACCTGACAGTATCCGACTGTATTGTTATGGACTGCCACCGAAGTCCATGCCAACTACAGTCCAGGCCTTTAGATTAGCACCTCCGATAGGCGTATGTACCCCTATAGCCACCCCACCCCCTCCCCCACCTTGCAATTCTCTAGCGTAGGCTACGCAAATGTAGCGTACCTTTACTGGCCTGTTGCAAACAGGCGAGTTAAGGCCAACTCGAGATTTCAAGTTTCCACTGTTATACGTGCAAAGTGAGTTCACACGCATAACAGTCATCCCCGTTTGAAATTTTACAAAATTGAAAACAAGAAATTGGTGGGGAGGTCGATCCACATTGAAAATGTTAACGTCATGTACCCCTATTGCGCCCTTGACATGTGTCAATTTGGCTAGCATTATTATCCGAAAAATAATTACCAAGGTATAACCGAATACCGGTAGTCTATAAAACGGTTTCTTTGTAAGCGTATAGTATAACGGGGACTAATGTGACCTTAGCCCTTCCCTTATACCACCCCCACCCCCTTAACCCCAGACGATAGACGCAAGTGATAGTTATGGCGTAGCACTGTCAGAGCGACTCCTGCGTATCTGCTCAGAATGGCTTCAGGACTCTGAATATACCCTAATACGCCTTTTTGTTTACTATGTCCCAACGTATGTTTTGGGGCTATATGGCCTTTAATATTCTTTTGCCAGGCAGGTACTGTTTGTGCATTCGCTCCATTGCCATGACCGCCAACTAGGACATTTTGCAAAACCCTTTTTTGCGGAAGCATATGGCGGCCTTCGTCAACCACAACGTTTTAAGCCCCATTCAGAAGGGCATCGGGTGGAACTTGGTTAATCCGAATGGGAATGCCTCCTTAAATTATCGTCACCAACCCATTGTTAGGGTAGGTGGTCGTTCCCCTGTGAAAACTACCCAAGCGAGAAACCGGTACTCTTTCATAAAAATGCCATCCACAGAAGGCTGATCCCCACAAAAAGATGTGTCCCCATAATTGCTTCTTGTCTTGGAATCAATACGTGCTCGGACATGCCAAGCCTCAACATTGGTTCGAGCACGGGTATGTGATATTCCACTAATTGTTAGGTAAAGTGCATTTTCGACTAGGCGGCCAATGTAAGGGATTTATCACCCCATTAGCGGCCTGATGAGCCCGATTTTTGCAAGAAATCGATTTTGTTTTCAATTATGAAGAGAGGAAATCAAATCCCAACCAATTCTTTATAATGTTTAGTATAGTATGAGACTATAGTAATGGCGTTACGTACGGTCAAGTACGTCGACACGTATGTGTAACACAAGTCCACACATACATAAGCACACACACCCCACACACTATACCTGGCAGTCATAATACAGAGCAAGTAACTCTGCAGAGTCCACCCAAAGAAACATTAATGTACCCCGGCCCAGCTAACTATGTCATGAATAGATATTTCAATGTTCCTCAATAAAAAATATCACGGGATGAAGACATTGGGCAAATTGGTTCTTTTGAAAGACCATGAAGCACAACATCTCAAAAGAGAATAACAACCCAACCCCGGCAAACCAAATGCTATCCCCACCAATTCTTGAAACAATGAATCAAGGCTGTTCTTGAATGCTTCACACCCTTGACAGAACAACATCTTCAGGTTTGGTTTATTTCATTAGCGATAACTCTCTGCAAAAAGGAATGTATTACGAAATGTCCTATCTACAGCGTTTGCCACGAGGCTTGAGGGCAATGACCCCAGACCCCTATTGGTGTTAATATTATTCCATAACTCAGAAAAATAGGAGGGAAGACCCTTTAACCATGAACAATTGGGGAAACCTGAAACAAATCAACCTAAATTCGTCCTCAGCTCCATCGTAGTTAAACGACGCTTTATCTTTCCTCGTACGTAAATCTCCGAGACAGTGAATTAATCTATTAGCCCTCCGCTGAACGTCTTAAATCACCCGCTTATCTTTCGAGAAGTAGGGATACTTCAGGTGAGGTTCACCCGTATGTTTAACAGCCTGACAACAATTATCCTGATCAAGGAAACTGAAGTGACGTCTAATCAAGCCAAGAATCCGATAACCTTTCCTCGCAGATTCAGCACACTGCTCAGAAGGTTTTAAAGAAGAATAAAATGAACTCCGAGATTCTTTCCCTGAATTCACCCGATAAATATTTTGGCTATTCACTCTAAGGAAGCGTTGTGATTGTTGGAACAATCATGCATAACTTTGCACTTATCGGGATTGAAAAACATTTGCCAATCGAAAAGACCATTTGGAGATTATATAATTAGGGACTAGATAGACAGATATATAGATAGATAGATACATTGTCGTCCGGTAGCAACTGGTGACGCACGATGGAAAATCGTCCCAGTGCAATTCGATATCGACTCGGTGTATCGTCAAACAGATGTGTCAATGTAAAAATTTAGTCCAGATGGCCCTACGAAACGATTCTCGTCGTGACGTCGACGTTAACGGGCCATTTTCGGGCATACTTTCAAATAGCCATCGAGATTCGAGAAGCGCACCCCTACCCCTGCACTCTCCCTTATGGCATCTATACCCCATGAGTCACGGCCGTAGATGCTCGGTTTGGTCTCGCCAATCTAGTATCTCACCCCATTAAACGGGAGTGGGGGCGCACTATCCTATCCCCCTCCACGCTCATGACGTACATGACGCTTCCAAGGTTAGTGTGGTCCATTATATCAATAGGAAATCAAAAGCTGGGTTTTCGCAACTATCTCCGACGTTTGCGTCCCGAGTCGCGCCTACCACCGGAGTTCAACGGGAAAAATGTTCAGGAAAAAATCAGGTTGCAGGCAAAATTACCGAGGGGGGGGGGGGGGTAAAGAGGAGGGCATATGATCCGATACCGCAGGCTTCGGTACGATCGCGGAACGATTCTCTTATCCAGGGAATCCGCCTAGATCCCACTTGGAATCGGTGCGTGTTGGTACCTCTTAACCTCAGGAACATTGAATATATTGGTATACTGCATGACTCTCGTGAATTTGCCCCAAACCAATTGTAGATTTGTGATTCTCTCTCTCTAGTCGCGTATCCAAACTGAAGGAGGGGTGTGTGGGGAAGGGGGGGGGGGTTGGGGTTTTCTCCCAAACTTCGTCCCACCCCCTCCAATGGCCCCATAGCGCCGCCGCTGAACAGCCCATGAACCCAACTGATTTCCCTGTGCATCATTGACGAACCACTATACGTGCGGATACCAACCTGGACGATTACTGTTCCGGTGAATCACCTTGGAAGAAGTGTCTGCTGCCAATGCTGCGTCCATGATAACTAGCAAGGATATCATAAGACGCTAATATTATCTGGAGCGGGACTAATGATAAGTTCTGGTCGGATTTTCAATTACATTTTTAATGGTTCCCCCCTTCCCCGGATGTCGCGACTATGGCGTCAAAGGACAACTGCAGGATAAATCATAAAGAGGCTAATAAATTATCTGGAGAAGAACTGAATGCGTCAATCCAAACCGAAGTCATACGTGCGGAGTTACAGTCCTTTGAAGTTTATGAATGTGTATTGCGCCAAATCGATAAGCATCCCATCACGCAAAAATAATCATGTCAATACTTGCACAATTCTGCAAACAATCTTTGTTTTTCTCGAAATTCCACACATTATTTTCCCTTCGAAGAGCAATTAGTATATGTGGAGGAGATTGGCTTGTTAGTGGGTTGTTAGTGTTGATTGGTACTTTTGTGGAGAGAACCAACAGAAATTCTGATAATTGTTGAAGTATTCAAAACAATAGAAAACAATGAAATACTGAAAACTTCCTGGGGGGGTTGTCCAAGAGTGATGTCACTGCGTTTTGCGCAATTGAGATTCTCCCCGATTCTCTGCCTAATGGATCGAACTTTGAAGCCCACTTACTCTACGTAGGAACAACGTATTGAAATGAGGTTTGAACCTATGGGTAGAGTTTTCCATTCTCCCGCGACATTACCACTGTTGTAACCAAGCCTGAAGTTGTCCTTTAAGACATGCAGAGAGTTTGCTTCTGTCCGCTCTGTTCTTCATCTATACATGCGGATCTTGATGAACAGGAGACGACGACATTTGGCCGAATATTTATCAATTCGGGATCAACATAAATCACTGGCTAACGCTCCGTAATCACCTGACTCAATTGTTAGAACCTATTAAAATACAACTGCAGGCTCGGATTACAAAGAGGATTGTGGAGAATGGAAACTGTATTTATAGGTCCAAACCCCATTCCGAAGTGAAATTAATGTTTGAATTTCTATAGAAAACGAAGATGTTTGCCAGGGGTTGTTGCAAAGTAGAATCTTATATTGCATGTGGGATGCACATATCGATCTCTCTTGCGCAATACACCTGGCTCACAATAAAATAAACAAATGTCAAATGACTCCGTAACGGAAAGTCCTATGAACTTCCGGTTGGGGGGGGGAGACGCATTCAGTTTTTAAAATAGTCCCTGTATAAATCATCTAGCAGTTGTCCTTCAACTTGGTGAGAATGTCATCCTGTGTCCTTTCTTCTTGGCCGATTCAACTTGACCAGACTGCTGACCAGGTGATTGCCCAGTGTTCCCGGTATACATTCACGACCAGCCGGTCAGAGGGTTTCGTCGATGTGTGTGCAATAATTAAGCCAGTTCGGAGTTACAGTTTAATGAGATGATATGATATTGTGTCAAGGTCACGGGGGAACGATGGCAGTTCGACGTTGAACGTACAGTGTGCAGAACGATCTTCCGAAACGCCCCTGCCGAAAAATTACAAATCCTGCCAACACAAAACTTCACGGACTTCCCCCCATACTTATCAACAATAACATCCGAAAACATGGGAATAATCGGTTGCGCTCCCAAACATTGGTGACAGTTCAAAACAAAAACAAAAAACCGTAACGATACTGCTATGGGGGATCTCGTCTATTCTCGCGAACTTTTCAGTGGTGAGCATACACACTTACAACCTCGGACTGGCTTATAAGATATCGACCTGAGTCAGACTAATGATGACCCCCCCCCCCCCCCCCCCCACCACCTTCAATGCCGATATTCACCATTTGTACATCAATCTAGGGAATCCCTCTATTCACGTGAACGCAGGCAGGGAAGTGTCTGCTGAATATTGTGTACATTCTGTTTGCCGAGATGGATATACGTTCTATATAGAGACAAAAATATTCCAGCTAGAAACACACCAACACTTGATTGGCTGAAGAAAACGATGTGTACTCAATAATGCGGCATGACGCCTATACACGCTACGCCCCCCCCCCCCCCCCCCTCCTTCACCCCCATCTGTTCATTCACAATACGGCTATATCGACATACAAGAGACAGACAGTCGAACAATGAGACCCAGATCATGTATTAGTTGTCTGTCACATAACATTTTCCACTCACGACCATGCACGTGAAATGCATCATGGGCAAAAGCTCCAAATAACTTGATTCTGTAAATATCCGAAGAACACAAACATGTCGGAATACATGCCCGTGGCAGGATAAAATGATAACTATAGCATGGGCTCTGTGATGTTCAGAAGTTGACAACATCAGGTGCTGAATTCTTACCGTCTATAGCCTATGCCAACATATTTTTGTGGTATTGAATATAATTTAATATGCGTGATATTAAAATGCTGTAATAAACTTAGATACGTATATCATGATCACCATTAGTATATCATGATTACAATTAGTATATCATGATTGCCATTAGTTTATCAATTTGGTGGATTGTCTCCTCATGAAATCGCCGTCACCGTTGAGTGGTAGACGTCACGTAGTTTGATTGATCGATGGATAGATTCCCAACATTTTTAACCATAGAATACAATATAAGAAAGAATGGCTCAGGAGTACTACCAGAAGCTACTGAAAGCAAAAAGATAGACCCCTTAACTATAGCATCTCTCGGGTGAATGAGAACCCATCGAAAATGGAAATCAATATGAAGCAAAACGACCCACCCCTACCCACCCGCGATCGGAGTTTGAAAATGAATGGGACATGAATATGTGGGAATAGCCGTTCAAAGATAGTATATCATTGGAAGTGAACGGGGATTCGGAGTAGCCGTACCGTCTCACAACTCCTGCAGGAAGTGCCAGCGACATTGCCTCTTTGATATTCAGAAATTATACGCAAGTAGGCATAGCCTCAGTTGAACTGTACATCGAGTCTCTGTATAATAATCGCACGCGAAACTTTTTAATTTTTAGAGAGAGATGAGGGGGGTGGGGGGTGGGGGGTGGGGGGTGGGGGTGGGGTTGTCAAACTTGTCATTTATTGTCCGAATCTCGAGTTCATCTCCAATTTATAATGGTAACGAGATATTGTGTTATTTTCTGTAGAATTTTAGGGCATTGGATGAAAAAATCCAGGCCCCGGAAGAAAATTTTGGTCCAAATTTTAGTCGATTCCCGCCCGAATGTTCTTCCTCAATTTTTGTCAGGGATAATCATTCCCTTCTACCCGCCTCGTCCGCATATGGTCTGCATTCTAGCTAAAGAGGATTTAACACACGTACGGTCCACTGATTCTCTTCGAAACTTTTTACGATCCATGCGTGCAGGGCGGTGTTACTCGGCGCACCTCCCGCCGGGGTACTCGGTTGCATGGGTGTGGGCCGATGCCGGGGTCGCTGAACCGCAGAAACGTGTTAAGTGAAGGTTGAACTCCGCAACCAGCCTCCGTATACATGGGAGAGTAAACAGCCTATATGGAATAAATAATGCCCGGTCGCACATCATACTTGATTAAACCCGAAACTGTGCTATGCTAACATCGGCATGATCGCCCGTCACTGTTTGCACATAGACGACTATACGACATTGTGTGTGTTCTTGTTATATCTAACCCGATGATGATGGTGATAGGCCTATTCAGCTTGAGTCGTTGTCGTGTCTCGGTTACTCCCATATCGGGCACGGCAAAACACGTACAATCCCGCTGAGTTGGGGTGTGAAGCAGGGCGAGAATGCCAACACCCTAAATTGTGTTTATGAACTAAATACAGGAAAACTCGTTCTAACACTGTTTGCCATTACTTTTTTTAAACGCGTTTATACTCTGCAATGTGTTTAGCCATTTAACAATGGGCGGAACACAATACATCTCGGAATTGGAAAACTTCTCAAAGGGTGGAGTAGAAAATAAGTGTTGATAAAAGTGTTTGACTGTCATACTTCCTTTATAATCAGGGTCGAACCTTGAAGCGCTCTTTACTTACCATGCCTCCCAATGTGCCCAATAAGTATATATGCAACTCACTCACAAAAGTGTCCTGAATTTAGCGATGCAGGTGCAATACCGGTACCTGAAAAGCAATGTTTAATAATCAGAGGCAGTTCTCTATAGCACTAATTTCGCTGCCTTTTCTCAAACGCGTGTGTATGCTATCATTTGCTGAATGTATGGATTTTGTGGTGTAATAATAATAACAATAATCAAATAATACTCTTGGTGGTATTATAATATTATAATAAAAATAATAGTAATAATCGTTGTTGTTAGTTTTAGTAATAAATAACATTTTTTTTTATTAGAATACCAATACTGTAAAAGGTAAAAAGTTCAGAATAAGGTGAAAAGGACGTCTTAATTCGTCAAAAAGTATCCCCATTTTTTCATTATTCTTCGACGAGAGTCAGATGGATATACACAGTCTTAATAGTGTGTATGTATGAGTGTTTATGACCTACGGACACGATAACTTGACCCATAATTGGTATGTGGGTTTCCATTTTCCATATGAGTTTATGATCTCTATTGTTTTGGGGTCAGGTCGAAATGTAATCTGAGGTCAATAGAGGTCAAAGTTTGGAAACCTTGTGAACACGATAAGTACTATGTTTTGTCATAGGACAGTCATTCCGTACTTAGCTGAAATTTGGTATGTGCATGGCTTTCTTTGCTTGAGTCAGGTCCATTTTGGTGAGGATAGGGTCATATTTGGTAGAAAATGGGAGAATTGTGAAAATTGCGTATGATGGCTAATGTTGGACTCGTGAACACGATAGCGTGAATCCCGCTTGGATGGGTTAAGTTCATACTTGGCATACTTTATTATCCTGAGTATTGACCTCCGAGTTAGTTGCAGAGGAAGTACACTCTTAAAAAAAAATATTGTGTAGAATTTACACAACACTGTGTAACTAGCACACCTAACCCGGTCTGGTGTAAAAAAAATGCACATATTGCTATAGAACCCACTAAACGATTGCATTTGTACCATATACCAGCTGAAGCAAGTGTATATACCAGTGGTATCGTTCCTATTCTATTGACACATGCAACGTAAATCAACCCAGCCTCAGTCAGTATCGTGTATGGACCTACATGATTCAGAGTTTCACAGAATTGTATCGTTTGGTAGCCTTTACTTTCCGTATCGGAATTAATATCGGATCGACATGCGTCATACCCGCGCCTGCTGGAAGTATTTCGATTAGTCGTGTGAATGCAGCGTCTGATGAAGTCATCACCGTTGTGGCAATATATCATCAGGCATTAAAATACACGCTTTGGCATGGTATGTAGGCCTGAACTGGACAAGTCTGTTCAAATAATGATAAGATGAGGGATTATAATATTAATTTTCTCTCATTGTTTCCATATGAAATATAGCAATGGGAAGAAAAGAAGACACCTGCGGTTCGTGTATATAGGCTACACTCAGCCTACTACATAAAATGTATTATTGTGCACGACGGCAGTATGACTATTGCATGCGACGTAATATGCAAATGAGGAAACTGCTTCTTTTTGTACATATTTGAACAAAAATATACCTGTCTATAGAACTAACCGGATTTGTGAGTATTAACGAAGAACTTGTCAGGAGCACGCGAATTAACAGTTCCCCCAAACTGAACATACTGTGGTGAAACGAAGGAAACAACAGGATACGATAGTCGTTTGAAAAGAATGGAAAAAATGATAATGTGAACGAAAATTAGTCAGAATAATTCTAGGTAATGGAATAGACGTGACGGTTCCTCAGTCAATAAGCGTACGATATAGACCAAACCCAAAAATTACGTCGGTTCGATAGAAACATAGACGCTTTTGGCGGAAAGGAGATGTTGGCGTATTTATTCTCGTTTCGCCTGTTACAGCAGCATTTCTGTAATCCATATCCCTAGCTGTTTTCCATGGAAAATGTTTAAATCCTCCTATACTCGAAGGTACCATTTTCGCCAATCCGTCGCATGATTCCCTTCCTCCTCCACCACCCCACAGCGATACTGTCGGTTCCGTCAGGCCGCCGCTCCCTCGTCGATAGAGCTACACGATTTTTAAATATCAACATGAATAGATGGCGACATACTGACCCACCCGACCTGCCATAATTATATAGGTGCTGGTATCCTAATTGGAAACGAACAACGTCGCGTAAATGCGCAGGCGAGATAATATGACTGACTGTTTTTCCAAGTAACCACTAGGTGACCTCCTGAAACCTTTGTGTTCACAAAATGAATGGGAAAAAAAAACATGTTTCATTTGATTATATTAAATGTTTTCATCACTGCAGATAAATTTCTTATTTCGATATTATTATTTGAACTGTTATTCAGTACTTATCCCATACTTCATATTTTTATTTCACTGTATGTTTCTAGGGGCCTCATGAGAGATTAGCGCTTCTAAGATTCCCTTCTTAAAGTTGATTCAATAAATAAATAACTAAATAAATAAATAACTTTTTATTTTTTTCGTTTTTTTAATTTTATTATATATATATATAATTATTATAGTATACTAGCTATATATCTTATATATATATAATATATATATAATTATCTATATATAGACATAGGACAAACTGTAAAACAACAATGGTACGTAATGATAGGCCTGGATCTCGAATGAATGCGAAATAGCGAATGAGCTCGGAAAAATGTGAGTAAAAACACCCGATATGTTTTTGGATGCATGCCTTTCGGACAATACTAGTCCTTCGTCAGATGCAGTTACCACAGAAGTGATACTCGAAGAGAAGACGGCTGAGACTAATATATATATATATAATATTATATATATAATATATATATATAATATATCTATATATATCGTATATATATATATATATATAATATTTTTCGACTGGTTTGGATTGAACTGTTGAACTGATCCCAGGCCTTCCACAGCCACTGCACTGTCATTAATCTGTTGGATGTTGTGACTGTTTTTGAGACGATTTAATACTGGAATGGAAAAATGTTATTTTAGGTAAGACATTGCCCTACTGCAGTATCACGTAAGAGGGTATACACATAGACATACTGCTGTTCATGGAGGAAAGACAGGTTGTGATTCTTCAGATCTCACAGGTTGTGATTCTTCTGATCTAAAAGGTTGTGATTCTTCTTATCTACAGTTGTGATCTTCTGATCTAACAGGTTATGATTCTTCTGATCTAACAGGTTGTGATTCTCCTGATCTACCAGGTTGTGTTCTTCTGATCTAACAGGTTGTGATTCTTCTGATCTAACCGGTTGTGATTCTCCTGATCTAACAGGTTGTGATTCTCCTGATCTAACATGTTGTGATTCTTCTGATCTAACGAGGTTGTGATTCTTCTGATCTAACGTTGTGATTCTAATTGACTGTACACTGAAACACGTTCAGGAATTCCCCTAACACATCCATCTTCAACCCGCTATTTTCTCCTCCACCTGTCAGACCGCATACGGTCACCACTTCATGTGTTTAGTAATGAACACGGTATGTTACTTCGCGAGAACACCAGTGTCATCATTTAAAAAAAAATCCTCAATTAAACCACATACAGTACAAGACACTGCAGTGATCTTAGCTTGGCCAGAAGACCTATCGTTTCTTATTCCTTGAACCTGTTGACCTTGAAGTCGTGGAACATAATGCCAATCATGACATTGTGTGTGCGTGTGTGTTGTGATGTGGTGTGACTCCTGGCTTGTGAAACATAACTTGACTCCACCTGATGGATGAAGCTACATACCCAGTATTGTGAGTTCCCCATTATGAGTACGTTAACCCTATTGTGTTGGTGTTAGGTCAAAGGTCCTCTAAGGTCATTCGAGTTCAAAGTCTGAATTCCAGACGCTTGGTTCAATGCGACTGAAATTTGGTGTGTAGGCTTTATTATAGGGGATAAAGAACCCTATTGTTTCTGATGTATAGAGCGTGTCATTTTGTAAGAAAACATGGATCTTCGTGTGAAAAATTATAGTTTGGGCTAATTTAGGCTTATGACGAGCATAACCCGATCTCACCAGGATGGATGAGCCTCATACTTGGTGTGTGGGTTCCCCATATTGAATACTTGATTCCTATTGTTTTGGGGTCAGGTCTGAGTCATTAGAAGGTCAAAGTCCGAAATCTCGTGGAGAGGATGATTCCAGGATGCTTGTCCCAATCAAGCTGAAATTCGTTGTGTAGCTTCCATATGAATTATAGGGATACAAGACTCTATTGTTTTTTTATGTAGACTGGATCATGTTTGTGAATGAATGATAAATTGTGAAAAATGATATTTTGACCAATTTCAGCGTTGTTAACCACAATGAATCGACCCCACCTGGAAGTCATGATGCTCATACTGACACTGCCAAGTGAATGTAGCTATACTTGGGTGTGTGTCCCCATAATGATACACGGTCCTATTCCCATTGGGTCAAAGGTAATCTATAAGGCTAACAAACTTTAAGTGAAAGGTCATGAAAGCAGCCAGGAATCACTGAGCCGCTTGGCTTTCTGGTTTTTTTTTTTTTTTTTTTTTTTTTGGTTTCATTCATGTAATTTGAGCATTTTCTTTTCATTCCTGGTTTGTGTGCACGATCACGAGGAGAGCCCGAAGAAAAGAATATTCTCTATTTGCATGTATGCATAGCCTGCTATCCCGTGGCCATACCTTTCAGTCTTCTCGAGAGCATGGTAATTATTAACAGAGACACCAATACTTAGAGGCAGTCGAGCAATAAATTCAACTTGACTCTACTTTCATTTGACTTCCAGGACTCCAAGAAACGGTCAACTTACTAAAGGAGAATAACAAAACACATCTTCGATAGCTTTGTGTTTGTTAAAGGCGCACACAATGAGTATATATATATATATATCGCGTGGAGTGCTACTATCTAATTTGTTGCTCAAATGAATTCGGTGTTATATTTCTTTTTCTTCATATTATTTACAGCTATATACACTTCCACCACCATCGAATGCTAAAATGATGTATGTCCTAAAGCGTGTTTGTCGATTGTCAGAGGTGTTGAGTGTTAACTTGACACATTGTTTAAAGTAATTGCAGTAACAACTCCCAATATAATGTTTATAGAAAAAAAAATCGATTCCTGAATACTGTATGTTTTCAGTGTAGAGTAGTATAACATACAGTGGAAATATTATATATTCTATATTAGTATATTTATACCTAATATGTAATGCTTCAGTGAATAAAACTCGATTTACTCCAATTTATTATTCAAAAGTTGCTGCGGGATTACCGGTACTTTGATTGCCAGTTTGTTGAATTCGGTTTAATTGTCCATCGAATATTCATTTGAATTGGTTTAGTTTTTTGGTTTTCTTTTTTAGAAGAGAATGAAGACAAATTCAATTCACGGGGATGATATTAGTTTCAACTCTGAAAGGTTTAGCCCTGAATGAGCCTCAATAGTTCCGGGCGAGCTCGCGTGGTAATACCAGTATTATTTTCCTACAGCACTAAAAACCGTCTATATATCGTACAAACAAAAGCCAACTTTACAAACAAACAGCACAAAGACAAAACGCCCTGTTTCACGTTTAATGATACCTGTATAGCGGTAACGGATCAATTAACTAGTGCCGTAATGTGTCTTTATTTTACCGAGTCGTGTCATAATTATTTCCGGTTGTGAAAATAATCGCGACATGTCGTAATCCCGCGTTTCTGACGATGATATGCTTCCATAGTCTTACAAAATGAGGTTTGAAGCGACTATGATGTACTATTTACACAATGAAATACACAATAGCCGAGTCTAATACCAATATACCATTACCGTAGATATAGAATATAGGCCTCGGTCACAAAATGACTAGGTATGCTTACAGTGTGTTGATTGTTCTGATCAAACGCAAAAACGAAATTTCAGGGTTACCACAGAAATAGTCAATATTTAAATCTTCTTTGATTTTCTGATCCTCCTTCGAATCCAAATTTATAAATAACATTTACTCGGTTATCTGTCAGCACGCATTGATTGACCTTATTTATACAGCTGTGTAAGTTTTATTATAGGTTCAACTACCCGACGCGGTATCCTTAATGAAAAAAGAACGTGAGATAGATAATTTTAGGGCCCGACGTTAACTTTTGTGGCAACAATTCCCCAAATCACAAGTATCTTATATTTGGAGCCAGAATTTATGGAGTCATGTCAGTATTTGTTTTATTGTATATTTTAATAATTAATAATATTAAAAAAAATAATAACTTCTACCTCAGTAACTAGGATTTTTTTTTTAAAATATTATTAACAACATTTTACTTGCCCAACCATTTGCTCTACGGCAAGTGGACTTTCGTTCAGGGCAAGTACTTTTAGTCTATCAATTGCTCTTAATTAACACTGATGCATATGCAATTTGCCAAATATAAGGCTCTGTTCATACAAATTCTTACATTCGGGGAAGTGAAAATGAAAGTTAAAGGCAGGCCCTGTATTTATATATATATATATATATATATAAATTATATATATCTATATATATATATATATATATTATATATATTAATATATATATATATATATATAGAATATATATCATTGCAATTTTATATTAAATTTATTTTCACCTCCACACACATTCTCACCCATACGCGTGTCACATGAATGTTTATCGCCATTATATTTTCAGGAAAGATTCTCACAAAACCCGAGAATATTCTCCTGAAATCGAATAGAGGGATAATTCGTTTTTTTTTTTTTTTTTCAGTTTTTCCTTTTACCTTACTGATATTTTCATAAAACTGTTTACGCCATCTGCCATAAAACGTCCTTGTCATAGTCCTGTCAGTTATCTTTTTCGATTGCATAGTTTGGGGGCCAGTTACACATTCAAGAAGTCGTCGCCAATTTAGATTAAAAAAAAAAAAACATCATGATTTAAGAGTTAAGTTCATGTAATTGGACACCCGCCCTCATTTTGATCAAAGATAATCTACCGCCTCCTCTCCATACTTTGGTTATGTGTCAATTCACTGAACATTCCCTCATATTTACCCAAATAACCCGATGCCTCTCTCCATACTTTGTTATGTGGTGTTTGTTTTTTACACGTCCAACAGTGCAGAGATAGGTGAGAATTTTCTTCGAAAATCTTCTTTTAATCTTGAAGTTATCTTCAATTTGTTCGTGGAAGCATGCGCAATATAACACCCTATATACAGGTATTTGATTATTTAAGGAAGACTTCCACGCCATGAATTAGCGGATGGATATCCATTGCTATTTGTTATTCTATTTTCGAGATGAGTCAGTGATTTTTTTTTATACAAAAAAAATCCTTCAGTCTGTCTGTTGAAAAAAAATAACGTCACACCGCCAATAGGACTTGGATTGAATTCTTCGCCGTTATTTTTCTTACCCAGATGTCATAGAACTGAATGTTGTTTTTTCGAATAAATGAATGAAAAGTTACGAACAGACGAATGACTCGAAAACAAACATTTTAAAATCAATGTTAACTATTCGATCTACTACTATCGACATTCCTATTACTCCTGTTACTGCCAACACATTTCGACGTGAGAGAAGTTCGCGGGGACCCTATTACTTACTTAATTCGGTGGAACCTCGACATTGGTTAACTACCAAACCTTTTACAGCTTACAACCGGCGCCTGCAAACGCGGTCGCTGCATTTTTCACGAGTAGAAGATTGGCTCTTTGAAAAACAAATTCTTAATTACGGTGAGGCTTTCAGTTTGGGAGCCTGAGCGTAGATGCCGGTGGGTGTTCGATGGGTCCTATTGAATCGGGGCTCAATGGGATCCTTTCAATTCGTTCTCTGGAGTTGTTTTCGAGTAAGGTCTCACGGAATGGGCTCCATTGTCCCACCGTAAATCCCCCTAGGGCGACGAAAGTAGATTAACTATATACGACCGAAGGTTTTATGGCTACATGGTGGTTTTCTGTCGCCCTGAGTGCATGGAGGCGAAGAGCGCGAACCTTAGCTTCGTACTTCAGGCAATCATCTAGGAGAGAAACTGCCCCGGACAAATAGACGTACGAACAGGTTAGGTCTAGTTATAGAGGTGGAATGTCCTGCAGTTGAAATGAAAACTCTAGAGTTGTTTGGGTTACGAGAGAAAAAACTATTTCAATCGCTTCCAGGCTCACTAAACACATTCGTGTACGTACTTAGCGTTATATGGATTAAATGGACTTAATAAAAAAAAAGGCCCGTTTCGTTTCATTCGGTCTTAGTCACAAAATGGGTTAAATATGTACATGGGGAAGACTAGGGCGAATTTTAAATGAATTTGAAATGGTAAATGCATCGTAATGCGTTTTTTAGCGTTTGAGCGTGTTTTTCTAGCGTTATATGGATTGATTTACTGAAAAAATATATAGAAATAAAAAAAAATGAAAAAAAACGGAAAAAACGACGAAAAAGCCCGGCCCAGTTTCATTTTGTCATAGTCACGACAAGTCCATTTAATCCATATAACGCTATAAGTACGTACATCGAGTCATCCATATTCCAGAACACAGCGAGCTTGTAACCGTATCAGATATACAGGTGTGCACTTATGGAGCGCCTTGGATAACGAAATAAAATCTTCAAGAACTCTAAGCATATTTAAGCGAAAATTGAAACGCCAACTGATTTGTATTTATGGAAGTGAGTGATTAAAACCCTGCAGATACCGCAACTGGTATTTATGCCTATACACCACTTTATGTAGAAAATCTTTAATTGCTCCTATTGTGTTATAGGCTGATGTACTCCATATCCCGCATCAAGACGGTTTTTCCCCAGTCGCTATTAGACAATATTGCCGCCTTAAAAACAAAATATACATGGTGAAGCTATATGATCATGCAATGAAGTATCGAATATTATATGTCAGCCGATACCAAAATAAACTTATAACCGGCTGCATCGCATGTTTACTTAGGGATATTGTACTTAAGGGCTTTTTGATTGTTTTCTGATAAATCTTACCTATCCCGAGTTTACGTAAAAGTAGGTACAAAACAACTCAAATCTGACTTATTGTATGTCATAGGACGGCATTGTTATTATTTTTTTTATGTTAATAACACTACATTTTGAATGTTTCAGGGCCAGACTCGAGTAGTTCCTACTTACTTCTGGTGCTACCATCCTTATCACATTTAATCATACTCGTTTAACAACTATTGGTAAACTGTATTCTGTAAAATATTGATCAGTAAATGTATAAACAATGGCATTGTATGCTGGTGATGGTGGTAAATAAATAAATATAAAAAAATGGGTGAAACGATGGACGAACTTCGAAACCTATAAAGACGAAAATGAATTCGAAATGTTAAAGGCATCGTATTTGATGAATGGCTACATGAGATATTGCGGTATTCGTTTTAGGTCTATCGCAAAGAATTTCGCCAAAACACCGGAACCCGGTAACATCGAGCAGGTACGTTGCCTCGTCAGCTCGTGCAGAAATTCGGACCGCCGGGTCCGCCACTGGAAGTTTCGTGTTAGCGCAACAATGTCGTTATACAATTGACTGATGAAACGTGACACACAGGTTCGCCTTAGGTACATCTCGGATGAATTCGGAAGTGGGCCTCGTGCCATGGACTGCTGCCCTCTATTATCCACGTTTTACGCAAAAAAAAATGAAATGTATCCGATTCACACGGAACTTGTGTGCGTGTAGACTTTGGATGGTTCCGGAAAATATGACGATGATTTCGACGGTCACGGAGGTCAAATATGCGGAAATGGAAGTTTTGTCCGATTCACACAGAACTTAGTGGGTGTGGACTCTAGATGGTCACGAAGAACATGGCAATTTGCGAAATATTTATATAGATATTTTCTTACTTTATCGGATTCAAAACGAAACTTGGTACCGGGTGTGGAACGTTTAGTTATACCCAAAACATGGCGATGACTTCAAGGTCACCAGAGTTCAAGGCTACAAGGCAACCGTTGCTGCATCAGTGCATTTAGGAACGTAGCAGTTCATTTTAATCAAACCTGCCCCTATCTTGGTCATGGATGTCATCGTTTGATATATAAATCCTTAACAAATCATCATCGCCTGTCATTGTTTGCGAGTGGGGATATACATATGTTAATTGGCGGTTTATATTCCCGCCGGGCGATGTCTAAATCATTCCGAATCCGTTCTAAGAGAGTGAAGAGCCACATCATGATAAAATTCCGCTCCGTATGGAACTGTCTCCAGGAATCAGTCTGTGAAAAAAAGTGATCCTTAAAGGAGGACAAATGTAGCCTTACATCTGTACATCGACACAGTATGATCTGCAGGAACAATCTGAGAATTTTCCACCCAAGAACGTGGGATAAAAAGGTAACAACCACTGTATAAAGACATTTTTGAAAAATTCGCAGTGAAAAGTGAAAATGAATAGACACATATTGGTGCATAGGGTGATAACTTTTTGAAATTATATTTGGTCCTCTCGGGATCACCAAAATTCAAAATCACGAAAGCAGCGAATGTTGGCCCAGATTTTAAGGTTTGTATAGGTTGGTGTGAATTGCCTGTTGAATGATACTTGGTGGGATGCATCAGCCTACAGCTAAAATCTTGTCATTTGCATCTCCGAGCGATGCTTTTGTATCGTTTGCTACCAATTAACGCACATCCAGCAACCCCTCTCGGCGATCGAGAAGTTCCCGCAAGGTTACGCAAAAACTACGCATTATAATGAAGGACAACGTGTCTCCCACGACGCCAAAATCGCCCGAAGGGAATTTCCCCCCCTAATATAATCCAGTGGATTCAAACTGCAGGTACCGGGACACTACAAAATAGGTACTTTCATTATTTAAGAGACAATGGCTAAAATGATGTGCCAACGGGAGATTGGCTGCTTCATATAATTATCACTTTTTTCGTATCTTCTTAGTCGTGATTTTTATATTGTATTTAGCACTGATTGGATGTACCGCGTATTCATCACAAAAACAAAAGTTCAATTTTTGGGTCGAGACTGCGCAGTTCATTGTGTCCAAACTCGCTAAGTAAATATATGTCGAGTTAGACAAAGGTGAACAAAAGGGACAGACTTCATAGAACTCTCGGGATGGGAGAAATCGTGATTAAGTATTCCGAGAGATAGAGAGAGAGAAAGGGAGAGAAGGTGGGGGATTCCTTGAGGAAAAACCGTTCTTCCGCTCGATTAGCTTTCCCATACCATACCGTCCTTGTTTCGGAGAAAACAAGAATCACAAAGATTTGTAGTGATTCCTTGTCCTATTGAAAGAAAAAAGATCTGCCGTGTTAAATTTTCGATAGCTATCCCGAATTTCAATACCATGTTCGCTGGCTGTAGGATTCCTTGTCAATTCTCTTCTCTCAAAAAAACTCAGGTAATGTATAGCCATACATTCACAGAACAAATGCGACGTTAAGTAAGAACTCTCACAACTTTCAATTCCACTCAGTTTCAGTTACTCTACTTGATAGGAAATTACTGGAAATGGCCATATATATATATATATATATATATATAGATATATATATTGATAATATATATCATTAAGTGGGGACCTTATATTTATTATATAGAAAAGATACCTGAGAGTTATGGGGTTCTTATTTTACTTATTTCTGAATGTAGGCCGCCTTATCACAGGCTGACAGGGTTTAGCACATGTACTATATCAGCTCGATTATCTCCGAAGTATTTCGGTGACCAATTTTTATCACGGAGCCTATTTTCTTCACAATCATTCTCAGAAAAGAAGTGTTTTTATAATTGTTCTTTGAATTATTGAGTATGACCAGTTTTTGTTCATCCTGTCCTACAAATAATATGACATATCCCAATTAACGTCCATGTAACTGTTGAACTCTTCCACTCGATACAACTAAAAGTATCAATTAACTGGTATTAACAAATGAGGGGAATCGCCATCACGTCTTGTGGAGTTGGTTCTATACATGGAGACCTTGACATGTATGACGTATATACATAACAGTGCAACTCTTCCTGACACCTTATTAGGGGACTGACCCATCCTGGGAACCCGTTGAATCCAATTAGGAGATTTTCGGGGGATTGTGTGGATTGGAATGAACCCTTCAGTTTTCAACATTTTACCACATGGCGATTCCGGCGCTATATGAGTATTGTAAATCACGTTGCATTGGCTGGCGATAATCCCCTTTAATGCGAGGTTGATTGTAATCTGCTCTTATTATAATAGACTGATGAGCTTCCCTAATTACGATCTCTATGGACGGTAATTGTGACTTAGCCTTGAGTGGATTACAACAAGACTGCAGAGGTTACCAGTGTTGTTTTGTATATGAGGCGAGTGGATCAGTGATCTTTGGAAAGAAAAAAAGAGAAGAAAAAAAGATAACTTCCTAGGGTTGGAACACCGGCCTAAGAAAAGGGAGAAAAAACAATATGCTATCGGCAAACCCCCGTAGCCTGAAAAGAAACTCCAGAGAAAAAGTACCACCGGCCGCACTAGAATTGTTGGAGCCTCTCTATATATTTTTTACAATTGTCTTCCACTTTTGAGCTTTCCGTTGCAATGCCGACTTTCCCTCTGTCTGAACACGTCTAGCTGGATTCGTTTTCTACAACTTCTAGCAGAAACTTTTCGTATTTTTCCAGCATTGCGGAAAAAGAGCACTTCGGATGCCCTGCATACCCTCCTACCCTCAAATATAGATTCTGTGGTTCCCAACCAGGAGATATTATTAACATTTCAGTGGGTAAATCGTATCCTTCCAACTTCCCCCTCGGGGTGGGAATTTGACGATTTCAGGAGGGGTGATCAATCTCCCGATTTGGAAAGAACAAAATCCAAGGGCTTTTCAGATGTGGTTGTATCCGGTTTACATATCCAACCGTAGAACCAAATCGCATCTGGGACCCCATCTGGGAATTATTTTAGAAAATAAGATACTGTAACACACAAATATCACGCGCGTGTTCTAAGGAGGTTTATCTCTCTTCATCACAACCATCAGAACTGGCACATTTTACCTTGGTAGTTGTCGTTATAAGTCATACTCATTGGATGTTAACGAATGAGATATCTTTCTCATCGAAACTTTGGAGAACCCTATAGCATTGAATTGCACACATTAAAGTTTTAATCGAAAGTTTGTAACTGTTAATGTTGTGGCAGTTTCACACGTTTTCTGTCAATGAGAGACTTAGTGCAGTCTGCGTGTGTAGTCTGTCTGCCGGTTTTCTGTCGTCTATTATTTGAACAGCGATGTTGTCTGAACCGCGGAAGCACTCATGATGAATTCTGTTTTGAGGTTATCAGTGTATGCGTCAACAGCGATTCATGTACAGCAATTTTAGTAATGGGATTATCTTTAATAATGCCCATATTCTGATTGGAAAAAGAAATCATGGTAGACAATGATGTGTTTGCGTGAAGCTGTGTTTCCCACAATACATTCACAACACTTGTTGGAATTAACAAGTCCCCCTTCACACTTTATCATGGTATAATTAATGCATCCTCGCGTTTGGAAGCCATAACTTGACGCATTCTGGCAACAGCCATTGAGTCTAAGAGAAACTATCACTTTTGTAACGAAATAATCACATTTCTAGATCATTATCGTATAAGGATTACGGAACAAAATCAGTGTGCTTCCAACTAATATATTCATACTGGAACTCATGTGCGTTGGAACTTGGACCTTGTTTGATGATAAAATATTTGCTCTACCTTAGTTTGCCGATCTATGATATTTTCAGTTCAGACTCGTTTCCTTCATAGAATTCTAGTGTTAATTCCAGTCTTTTAGAATGGGATATGGCGGACTGCCCCCACATGGTCATTTGTAATGTGGTAGGATGAAATACTAACATTTTACGTTATTGTTTATTATATTGTTTTGTGATTGTTCACACGGGAATTACTGAAAGAAGTAGTACCCCTTTGCATCAGAAATTAGTACGCACCGTCAACAAATGCTATCTGCGTCGGCTAGGTAAATGCACCCAAAATTATTTTCCAAGGCTGCATTCCGATATACATTTTGGTTGTAGAAATAAAAACGTTAGTTCTGACGTCACGATTTTATCATAAATTTCATTTCACTTTAGATGTGGAATATTTGAAGAAGCATACTGTGCATACGTGCCAGGCTTGGGGCCTGCTGTAGCGGCTCGTTAAAGTGGCGAACAGACATAATGATTTATTTTATTCAATAGTTAGCCATTTAAAAAAACTTAAACATGATTATTGCATTCTACATGGCATATCATGATTGGAGAAAATTAACAATGAGAGGAAAAGATCATCGGCTAGGACCACGAGGAGTTAGTTATTATCACGACCTATATCCAATTGCATAGATTTGCATATTTCGGAAAAATACCTGGAGCTTGTGTATATATATCTCTTGATCGGTGCCTGAGTATATATCCACTCTGATGGCTAGACCGATATCCATAACGAACTCGTTAAATACGAAGAATCAAAACGTGTTTTGTAGACGCTCATCTGCGCTAGATGACAAATGACTATGCTAAACCCCTTGACGGAGACCGAGAAAATTACCGAATATTAGTGAGAATTCGTCTAGTTCTTCGAAGATTGTTGACAGTTCAAAGGAATATTTATAAAAAAAACATAAAGGTTCTGGCAGTGGATATTCTCGGAAGCTCACTCGATTGACATGCGCACTGAGTACCGTACGTACTGTTCCCAATTCGTTAGTTATCGTAGGGGAATGGTGATACCGAATCGATTATAGTAACATTCAACCACTCCGAGAAGGGAAGCAAGAAACCACGACGAAAGGAGGCCAAAGTCCCGATATAGATGATGGTAACTGAATATAAAAATAAATCACTATTCTTAGTTAGTTTGCTATCGATTTTCCAGGTGCAGAAGCGAGCAACAAGCACAGAATGGAGGGCGCTCTTGTTATTTCGAGGGAAGCAACGTCTTCGAAGTCGTCTGTGGTGCGTTCTTAGTCGTGCTGCATCATGAGGCACTTTAAAGCCAATAGTCATGTAATAAATCTTCCTAGTACAGGTGAAGGAAGGAACTATCGGACCCACACTCAAAATGGAGTTCAAGCATGTGTTCGTTATTTCGATCTAAATTTGTAGAATGGGGAATTTGGGAGTCACTGTTGATAATGATGAAATTGTAAATTAAATGCTTTCATTCTGTGCCTCGATCAACAGGGAAGAGGGAAATAATATTCACATGGTATTAATGGGAGATACTTCAAAATCTGGGAACAGTTTTTACGTTTCATTAATGGTCAATTTCCCATGTATATAGTTGTTTGTTACATGGCTCATAAAGTATATAACAGTGATTTATCACATGACTTTGGATCACAGTGAATCTCGCGGTTCCCTGTTGACGTCCAAGGGGGGGGGGATTGCAATGGCCGATGGTGCCTTTGAACGCTCGGTAGCGAATCGGTCTGGGTAGTCTGGGGTAGTAGAGGCAGATAGGAAGTAATACACGTCATGGAAAGTTACCGATAAAGGTAACGTTTGTGACACAAGGCAACAATGCCATGGATTTTATCATAAACGTTCAAAACGTTGAATTTTGAGTAAACTTGGCTGTTACCGGACACATTTCTGCAATGTTTCAAAAAACGTTTTCACCACTATTGGAAATCGCAAACAGGATTTCCGAACTATCGCGGATATTTTTCGAAAATTCAGGGGATCATCATTCGTTTCGAAATTTTGTGGACACAATCTGGGAACTTTTTTCCAGAAATGGACGTGTTCAGCCTAGTATTCATCGACATTGCAAAGATTTTATCATAGACATATAGTGTCGTTTCGATTAATATTTCAGGAACGTTCTCAGAATATTGCGTTTTTTTTGCTTTCAAATCGATGGGACAAAACATTGGTATTGTCGGTCTGGTACTATATGCAAATACCATCAGTAATGATCACTGATTAGGGTAGCGCAGACAACAAACACATCTTAACGAAGAAGTGATGTACACGCCAATCGCCAGGAGGAACCCCAGAAACCCATTGATTTCCGCATGCATATAGTTGAAAGTATACAATATAAGGAATCCATCTGGAAGTTCTTGGCCCCAAACGGTGTACGGACCACAGGAGGGTATATTGGTGTTAACATGCAGTGCCATGTCTACCATCAGTTCCAATTCACTGATGATATGATCGCGTGAGATAGTCTGTAACTCAGACGAAATCGCGTTGAGCCAATTTGATGTTAGTAAAACTGTGGGTGGGGAAAGCTTCAATCGTACATGAGTCTTCTGAATTGCGCAGTCTGGAAGATGTTGCAGAAGCCTTGTGCAGTTGTTTGTGACGCTTGCTGATTGGCGGCGAATGATCCCTGCAACAGGTTGCGAGATTGCGAATTCCTGGTTTCTGAAAATTCCTCACATGACAACCATTTCGGAACGTTATCCCTGGTTCCCTGCAGGACAAGTGCAACCACGTCCCGAATGTTCAGACATGCAACCGGGTCTTACTTGATACCTGCAACAGAAAACGTTCTAGACACATTGCGGAAATTTTTCCGAACTTCATCTTACTGTATCAGACATGTTTTCACTGCACGTTTATGGAATTTCTGAGGTCAAACGGCACGGGAAAGTCTGTGAAATATTTGTGTACACGGTAAGTCCAGAATGATTGGTCAATCAAGCTGGCTTTTGTGAGGGCTTTTATGGGGTGCAAGATCCCTATTGTTTTTGGTGTAGATTGGGGGAGAAATTTTGAAAATGAATATTTTGGCCAATTTCGGCTTATGTGGAACACGATTAACTCGACCCTCGGGATAGACGAGCTCGTACCTGCTATGTGGGTTCCCCCCCCCACCCCCCCACCCACATAAAGATACATGAAACCTATTATTTTGGGGTAGTTCAAAGGGACAAATCTGGGGTCAAAGAGGTTCATTTATAGCTTGTTTTTTTTTCTGTTTTGTGTTTTTTTTTTAACACATGAAAGGGTAAAAACTCGGTAAGCGGTGACGCTAATCTCAGCCGAGGCCCTTGTAAAAAGCCAATAAGGAATTTGTTTGTAAGAAAAAACCAGAAAGGGAAAATTAAGGAACATAGATGGACGTAGAAAAGTTTGGAGACAGAATTACATTATAAAATATATAAAACACGTACAAGAAATAATTATAAAAACTCCCATATAATTCACAGTAAAAGAAACAACTCTTAAGTAAAACTCTTTGACAAGTCGTTCAACGTGGCTAAGGAGTTGGCGCTTTGCATACCATCAGGGTTATAGACAGATCTTGCAGCTTGTTCTACACGGCTCACTGGATGACGAAGTTCATTCTGGTATATGATCCACTCGAAATGAGTATACATGCATATCCCTATTGTAAATCGGTATGTAAGCATGGCAGTTGACAAAGTCAGGAATCAGGTCAAGGATCATAGCACTTTTGAAAATTTTTTTTCTGGTTTTACTTTTTTGTCTCCATAAATATTTGGGCTGCATTTTATAGACACGGGAAGAAGAAAGTGGCTCATAGACGTTGCCAAAAACGTTTCCATGACAAAGATATCAGGACGTTACTGGGAACATTGGTTTAGAAACGTTCGGTTGACAGAACATTTCATGTTACCGTCTTTTACGAAAACATTCTGGGAAACATTTAGGGACTTCACCTGCCTGAATGTGTTTCTGATTTCGTTTAATAGACAGATCTTGCAGAAACGAGTTCATAGACGGTGTGAAAAAGTTGCAGAGATGTTCTTGGAAACACACTCTTAAAAATGTTTGTATAATTTACACAACACTGTGCTAAAGCACACCCCTACCCCCGGTGTTTAAGAAATTACATAACCTTGTGTAAATGTGTTAAAAAATCACAAAAAACTGTGCAGATTTGACACTATGATGGTATTCCTTCCACAACACCTGGATTGTTTTGCTAGTGTTACAGGACATTTTTTTAGGAGTGCACGTTCAGGTGACTCGAATAGCATCGAGGAACTTATTCAATGTTTCTTAATTTGGGAGCATTTCGAACCACCCATTTATTCCCCCGCAGCAGGACCCGTAGTTTCGAATATACAAATACAAAATACCACCCGGGCAATTTGATTTTTACCCAGTCTGGGTAATATTTACCCATTTTATGTAAATGCCTTACCTCAGGGTTGGGTAAAACGAATGCCCCAGTGGTATTTGTACCCCCCAACATTTTTTTGTGTTAGAGTGTGTGTTACTTATCGCACTTTCTCTTATGTGCATATGACTGCTGGAGACGATACTCCTTGCAATTACATGAAATCGTTTTGAAATTTCGTATTAATAACTCAAAATAACCTGAGCCTGTTAGAACTGCTGGACTAATAGTTGAGATTTATTTAACTATACCAACGAAAATGCAGAGAGAGAGAAAAAAGCATATCCATGCACCCGAGATATTCGGACCAAATCCAATGAGAATACCCCAATTCTAGAATAAATTGACTGCATGACCGTCGTCAGAGACGTTCGGGTCATCGGTAGAACAGCTTGATTATTTCCCCAATTTCTGAATCCCAGTACTTTGACTTGTTTTTATTTTATTTTCCGTTCGTCATGCTGTCTGAAAAGTGTGTAACATTTGCATGACATCTCAAAAAATATTGTCATGAATGAGCGGGCTGCGATGGCGACGGAAGGGATCGAGAATGATGTCATAAAAAAAAAAATCCATTCTGAAAGAACTCTATGAGGCCATGAGTCTATGAGGCCATAGAGTCTGATCTCAAAGCCTCGATCCACAGGGTAATAGTCGATCAGAAAGTTAGATTTATCCTCCAATCATTGCTAACCGATGGAGTCGTCATTTGGCGCCTCTGTGACGAGAAAAACAAGAAGTAATAAATCGATAAAACGTCGTCTTCGTCAAAAACGCTTGTTTCAATGAAGCACAATGAGAATAATTTGTGATTATTCACACAACCGTCCGTGAAAGTGTGTGTGTGTATGTGTGTGTATTCCGTCATATTATGTCAGGTTGGAACATTTCTGCGCACATGAACCATTTCTGTTGGTTATACTCAAAGTGTTGCCGTGATATGAAACGATCATTCACGCCATACCCTCGCATAATCACTGCCTAATTGAACACATGCAGTCAAGAAGACAATACATGACTTCTTATACTGAAATAGCCTAAAAGTAGGGAGGTTTAATACGTCATATAATGGCGAATTTAGGGCAACACATGAGCCCATATAATATAGCCTTTTCTATCAAAAGCCTATACTCGGTAACTTGAGACTGGCCCGGAATTCAATAGGTAAAGTATACGTTCATTGAATAATGGCAAAATCCTCGCGAGCTCCAATTGAATGGGACTGTTGTCAAGTTCATTTCTCTTCTGATATCGTCCTAAGGGGAAAAGCTACTCTGCCGCATAGGTATCCATTTCCACAAATGATCAAAAAACCAAAATGTCTAAGTAGGTTGTGGTATTCCACCAAAGCTACCGTGTGAAGAGACAATATCCACTGTGTACTTTGGCGGCTGGTGACTTACAATGACATTTTTTTTCTACCTCTTGAAGAGAGAAAAAGTCATATTTTTGTTCGACGAAAAAAATGATATAAACACGTCCGAGGCGGATTTAGGTTGGCAGGAAAAAAATAGCGGCTGGCTGGGTCGGTCCGCTTTGATGTCGTAGGCATCATCCACGCTGGTTGGTCCCATTTATCGCCCCAAAACACCGCCTGGGGTATGTTGACTGCCTACTTAACCGGGGCCGACATTATAGACCTGCCTTCGCGCCGCCGCTTGAACGTCTGTGGGGTGAACAAGTAGTACAATGCTGAAAGAAACATGTCAGTGTATCCACCTTGCATGGGACGTTCCAAGTCTCTATCGCAAATTAAAAAATTGTTTATACTATAGTCCACTAATCGTTGTCGCTCATGGGCAACGATCTGTCACGTGACATACAGGATAAAGAGGAATCTCGACAAGAATAGGCTCGTGTGTATTGGGGTGATTTTATATCCCTGTTGTTACATTCGATCGATGTCATGCATCGTCCGGTCTTCGCTTTCCTCACTTAATACGAGGACAAATGCATATTGTTACATGACTGTTGCAAGAAAAGAAGGTTCCATACGAAATTAACGGTACTAAACAAATATATTATACTTACCACGCAATAGAACGTATGTAGAATGACCATCAATTAGAAAGATTCCTTTTCTATGCTAAACGTCATTGTAAACATTGACAACATTGCGGTTGAATTAGCGGTGAGTGCTATATCACCGCAATTGTTCGTTCTCCCCTGTTGTTACAAGATTCGGAATCAGCAAATATCATTGGGTTAAAAAATTGAGGAGGAATTCTCCAAAATGTCTTCCCCCCTCAATTTCCACAAATTGCCTATAAACAAAAGTGTGTTTGTGTGTTGATTGCTGTTGTGACTATTAGGCGTGTGTAAATTTCACGGGTTCGGCCAACTAAAATGGCGATATTGGCACAATTGCTTGGCCCTGCGCCATCACGTGAATATGGGTATCCACAACGGTGGGTACCCCTCAGTGGAAAGTTCTTAACCGCCACTATGATTACCATAGCTACCGTTGTTATGGCAACCCGCAACACTATTTATAAAATAGAGGCTGGCAAATGGCAAAACATATGACACTAAATACACTGTGAAACCATGACCACAAGGACATCGTAATATAAGGAGATTGAACTTACCTGAGTGATAATGTGTAATAATATAAATATCTATGCCTCGTTTTACCTACGAAAGTATTACATGACCATTGTCTTTTAAAACCCCGGTAAAAAAACAACAACAAATGTTATGCAAAAATAATGATGGGGCGTCGTAAGAAAAGGAATGAAACCCAACTTATCAGAGACGGTAGCTTCCATCGTTTTCCTGGCTGTTATAATGTTCACATTCACCTGGTAAATGAAGACGTTGATATATTAGCCGCCTTCTCTCCCTTCTCCTCGCGTGACCCGGTAACAGCGTTAGAGCGTATAGTTACGGTGGAAATTTTGCCCTGTAGTCTGTAGTGTGTTCATGAAAAACCGACGCGCACGATGACGTGACGCGAGCGGAATAGAAATTGCTCAAATCGGCAGTATGACATTTCGAATCGTCATGTCGCGAACTATGGGGCGTCGCGCGCATTCGGGCTTGTATTTTCGCAACATTTCGATATAAATTCTAGTCAACATGTGCTCGGCTACAACATATGAGTAGTAAACGGTTTTTTTTCGGGGATGACCGAGTATAGGCATGACGTGCACATGCCAAGGGGCGGCGGTTTGTGTTGACGAATTGGGGCGGACGGACAAGGTGATTACTATCAGAACCCTCTATAGACGGCTCTGCTATATCTAAGAAGAGCGCCACCACGGGTTGGCGCGCTAGTGTAACAGAAAATTGTTCGTGTGACAGACCCCCTAGATGCAGGAATAACGGGCACTTCCGTGCATAGAGGACAGTAAGCAGCATTCCTAAAATTATTTGAAAAAAGTTATTACGTAGAAGGTTCTCCAAAATTTATTGCATTGGGGATTAATTTCAAGGTGTTGCGTTGGGTGCATGTGCTGCGACATTCTCAAAGACCATGCAAGTGAGGGTACAGTGAGGTCATGGAAGGAGCAATCGAAACGGGCAATGGCAACAACCAGTCCGTTCGCGCGAAGCACGACGAGATTTGCCTGAATCCAATAGTAATAACGACATTGTACGTAACCTTCTTGACCCTTACTGCGATAGACCTGAGTTTTTATTTTACTAAAGATTACGGCCCCATGTATCCATTCGCCGACCACAAGCGAATGGAGAGGGACAATTCCAATCAAGGGACCAGACAGTGGCCAATGAGTATAGCACAGACGAAGTAAAACCGCAGTTGCGCGCGAAGCGCTCACGAAATTTTTTAACGTTTGGACCGCCCATCGAAAAAAGTCAGGCAATCTGTGGATATAAATTATCTCGTCTGGTGAATTGTGAATAGTCTTTGCCACCGATGTCTGTGGAGTTCCTGGCCGAATATTCGATGGCTATTCATTGCTTAGTATGCGCACCCGACTCTTTCAACAAGTGGTAGCCCCTATTAAATTGTATTGTGAATACTCTATTCAAAATTTGCAAATAGCAATAGCGTCACCAGACTTTTCATAGGGGAGGAAGCATAACAGGTCAGGACTTTTTTGCGGGTGGCGCGAGAACACTATACTGAGAGGTAAGCGCCACCATAGGTTGGCGCGGGGCGCAGAAGAAAATTTTGCCGCAAGACCCAGATGGCCGGAAATGACCCATCACGGCGTTTCAGGCTGCCAATTTTATCTACTAAGCGTTCAAATCTTGAGCATTTGTGATCACAACTTCTGTGATCGGTGGGGAATTCGAACATTTGGTCAGACACGGTCTATCGCGACCGACTTCCACCTTTTTGGCCAGCATATCCAACCATTTGTGCTCCATATAGGAACAACAGATTTCACCCACAAAATTTGGACCCTTTAGCTAGCTTCACCTCTACTGCTTAACCATGATTATGACTTCATCCGAAAGAGCACGACTTCGAGTAAGGCAGTTTCTGGGGAAACAGCGTTGGAATTCCAAGCAGTCGATAGCCTAGGCTCCTGCAGTTCCAATTGCGCGTGGTCGAGGGAGGAGGAAACGTAACGGAGGCTAAGTAGTTTATAATAGAAAAAGTTGATTTATTTTCAAGGTCAATGCTAATGTGTTGTATGATTCCACTCCACGAATAGTTGAGTGTAGGGGGCCAATGAGGCGGTAATTTCCATAAAGTGTGCTATGTGGGAAAGTAAAGGGACAAAATCCACCACCGTACGCGCTAAACACATCAAGTTTGTTCACTTTTAAGTGCATTCGAGGTGAATTTGTCCATTTTTTCGTCATTGATGCATCTAATCGGAAATTCAGGCCAAAATTTGGACTTTTATCCACTTGACTTTGAATCATTTCTTTTTGACAACGCAATTTTTCTGGCGTTCCCTGCCCGCAGTTTCGATGCCTCACCGTGTGCCATCATAGTGATAATATGTGAACCGTGCACCCAACATTCAACAAGAGGTCGCACCTAGATGACTTTAAAAATCACAGATTCCGCCAATCTTATGCGACGTATGGATAGAGAACCCTTCTTTCATTGATAAATCAAGAACCACCCGGAGTAATTTCCAGGCCATTTTTTGTTAAGGACATCATATGTTCATACAAGCCACATCATATGTCTTAACACGACTGTCCATAAAATGCCCGCGCGCGTAGCGCGCATAAAATCGATAGAGCAGGCGAATTTCACTCAACTTGATTATTTAGGTAACTTATGCATTTGTTTAAACACAGTTGCTGTTGGATACGATACAGTGTCAGCGAAATTTGTCGTCGGCTCAATATTGGGGGGGGTGGACAAAAGCATTGCGTCTCCCTCACACCATCTTTTCTTTTTTTTGGGGGGGGGGGACGCGCCCAAGTCAACGTACAGCCAACCATGTGAGAGCAAGGCGACTTCCTATGGAGTAATAACAGAGTGTCATGGCACTGAGACTGACTCCAGTCTTTGGTGGAATCTTGACAGTGCTGCTGTGTTTGTCCAGGTGTGGGCGAGAACGTGGAAGTCCCAAGTCATTTGTTTAATTCGACAGTGTCATTAGTGACTATGCTTCTTGCGAGCATGATGTCAGTAGAAGCCTGGATGAATATGAGTAATGAAATCACGGATAGTGGTGTATGGGTGTCGCGTTATCGGAGCAGAAAACAAAAAAAACAAAACAAGCTCCGTGGTTCTGGCTCTATGTGCTCCAGTCTGGTATATTCTGGTGAAGCCTGCTGGTAAAGCTGGACGCTCACTGCTGGGCAAAGGACGGCGCTTGGATTCCTTTCTGACTTCCTAATTCGTCTTCATCCCGGTTACCGCTGTCAGGATCACGTACCTAATGTCAGGACAGGATTCTCGGTGGAGCGCTGAATGGTGAGAGTTAGCTGCCTGATACGCGATCGCTAACTGCGCGTCTTCGGGCATATGGCGCTCTTCTCGGCGGACGCTTCTGCCCACCGCATACTGTGTGAATGGGGCCGACTGCTGGGACACCCCCGTAGCTCGTGTTGGCGCAGCTCGTGGGGTCATATTGTGTGAATACCCATGGAGCTATAATTTTAATGGAGAGGACATTAGACGGCGTGTGTGTGCCCTGTTTCAAAGTTCCGTCAGAGAACAAATCAAAGTGAGGGGCGCCTCTATTGCGTGTAACATAGTTTGAAAACACATTCAGTTGTTTACTTCTATTTGCGAATTTCTTCTACCATATGACCCGAAATAATAGCCTTCGTTGCTCCATAGTAGAGATGTTATATCGAGTGTGCAAGATCTGCAACAACTTCAGTGAATGTCACCCTCTTTCAGAACGCAGGAAAGTCAGACGATCTACTGCGGAAGCACAGAAACAACATAACATCATAATTATTCGGGAGAATACAAACGATTGCGTCTGAGAGACGCATATTATTGTGAAGCTCGAAGTAGACGGGGATGTCAAATGGAACCATATTCTGATTTCTGACGAAATGCGACGAAATGCGAATCATGTCGCCTAAATACTTGCACTATAACACTACTATTAGTGAGGGCGCGTCGCAGGCTTACCAACACGGTTCCAACGGACTTCTGTTCTGTATAAGAACTTCAGTACAGCATGTCCGGGGCTTGGAATAAAACGGACCCAGACCATCCGATTCAATGACGATCGCCAACGCGCGGGGATGGAACACGGAGACCTCGGTACTATAGTCGAAAAGGGCGTGTAAGAATGGAGTCCGAGTTAATTCTTAACTGGCCTTTGACTCCAACAGCTGGATCCGGACTCGGACTGGGAATCGAGCCTCTAGGAGTGCCTTTCACCTTGGCCTTGAGTCGACTCCAATTTCGAGAGTTTCAGGGGATGTTGGGATTGGGTAATGAGCAAGCTTTCTTCAGATGTGAGCAACAATCAAAAAGTCTCATTTTTAACAGGAAAGTACATTGGGAGTTGGAAAACATGGCTCGAAATTGCACGCAAATAATGCCGAGTCGGGCGCGCGCCAGTGTCGGTTTTTCGGAAACACTCTGCCCGTGCCAGCGCCCAGGTTCAAAAGTACCTTTCTTCCATTGGTGCAAGTTTGGGGGAGCTCTGCTGTTTCCCCATTTGTGATTTAGTGAATAAAGAGATCAGTTCAAGTGGCACGACCATACTTCTGATGACCAATCAATAATTTACAACTCTCCCGTCATACTGCAAACAGCGTATATAGCCTATATAATAGCCTATACAACTTGACGTGACACGCGGCAGCTGTAGTCTGTACTTTTGTCGGTCTCCCTGATGGTTCCGTTTCGTTTCGTGAGCAATGAAATTAATGAAATTAATTACTAAATTTTGGCCTAAAAGGCCGCATTTGTATAGGGCTGTTGGATGATGACGCCTCTGTGCGCAAAAATGTCAATATGCAGGGCAACTCGAGGGAGCGTCCGTTGTAACCTCTGAGGCTTCACTGCCGACGCAAGGCGAGGGTATAGGCCGCAAAGTCAATATCGTCTTATTGTGTTAGGAGATCATGTGGCGATACATGCCTCTGAGAATGCCTGGGACTTTGCTTGCCTATGATCACAAGGGAAGAAGATAGACCTGGAGTGTCCAACTTGATGGAACTGCGCGCATTCAAAGACGACACGCTGGTGAAAATCAAACCGGTCACTCAAATAACCCCAGGGGACCGTATACTTTTCGCCTAATAAAATTACTGTTTGACTCGGCGCAAAACTTGGAAGGAATGTTACAAAGCGAAGTGCATACTGATGATGTATTCGTCTATAGGCGTTCAGCTTGTCGACCGCCCTCGTGTGGGCTTCGAAGGACACCATATGCCAGTAGATGTTTAGGCCAGTGTGAATATATTTCCTATGTAATGCATGGTGATCCCCCAAACCGCTATTTTGGCCATTGTGATAACCTGATTAACGAGCTTGTGTTTTTCCTATTTAGGGTTTGTGTTTTTAATTCAGTTATAAGGCCTGCCAGGTATGCCTACATTCCCTTTGTCTGTCGGGGGGGGGGGGGGGGGGGGGGGGGAGGGTCGCCACCCTGATCCTGGAATCGCTTCATTGGTTCAGAATAGATGCGTTCAGCTCTGCCTATAAATTGGTGTCCCCCCACTCGAACGAAATAATATTTGTGGGTTTTTTCTCGGTTTTCCTCCCAAAGTGTATCCCACTTTTATTCTTTATGACAGTAAAAATGGAAAAGACTCCATAAATCAGCAATTTTACAAGGAAGCAAATCTATATAGGAGAAGAGGGCCATCCGGTGTCTGACCTCCTTTACACCCATTACCACAAGAGGCATTATAGTCTTGTAGCAAAGCAGTGGCAGCGACAGCCTTGGCAACTTGGGGGAAGAGATGAAATAGGACGATAGATCCGGTTGCCATAAGCATTGGCGCGATCGCACGCGCCTTAGGGCCCCGTTGTGGGGACTAGAGGGGAAAGCCACGGGAGCTACCTACGCATACTAGAGCTTTCTGGGCCAAAAATCCACTTGAAATTGGTTTACATTTGTTCCACAAATCAAGACTACCATATATGGTCTATATGCCCCTCGTTAATTCTGTCCGAAGGAATTGTGGATTTTTTTCCCTCACGCTCAATACTGGGGTGGGGAGGGGTGGGGGTAAGACTGAATTTGGAGGGCAAATGCCCATAGCGCTCGTTAGCGTGCCACTGACGAACAGATCAACCGGCGAACAGCGACAACAACGTTTGCCTGACGTCACGATGAAGAATTTTTCCGTGCAGTTAGATCTCGTACATCGGCACTACCGTATGTCAATGTTAAAAATTCGTCATCACGGTATCGAGAGACTATATTGTTGGTCGTGACGTCATGTAAGCGTCACTGACCCATTATTCGCCAGGTGGTTGTAAGACGATAATGTCCCTTTTAATGCCAATAGTCATGTAAATATGACTGCGCTCTTGGTACTCTGTTATAATTATGACAGCATAAAAATCAGACCAAATTCCAGGCGATTCGAGTGAGCCGAAAAAGGCATAATTATCTATGAAAAAATTTGCCTTACATCAGGGGGGGAAACCAAAGTATACCCAGAAATACAAGTCAATGTAAAACAGTACTTTGGAAAATCTTGTACCAAAAACACATAGATGGGATCGAAGTAACCTACAAAATCATAACAGAATATTGAATATCTCTCATGTGTTTGTAGTGAATACCATTTTCGTCTTCATTTTATCTGGCACAAAATTGAAAAAACACTTTACGCGTGGGTCTATGGCCATGTAACCATGGTACATTACCGTTGGACTTCATAATTCGGACGCAGAGGGCGCCCTCTGTAAATAGCAAAGCGCCTTTCCACATCCTGACTGGTATAGCAAACAGTATCAATGTTCCCATATGATTCGCAGAGTGAACTGAGGGTTAGTTGCAGCCGTCATGACTTGTCCTCCGATAGGTTCGCTGGGCAAATGATGGTACGACTGCATGTGGAGCTGGGAGTCAGAGTAGTAAACCGTCTCATGTATGTGCAATTAACTGTGTACCGTGACCGCTCGATGTTCGCGATCAGGGGGGTTATGTTCATAGGGTGGAATCAACTCGTCTCCCCCCGGAAACACACGAAAACGGCCTATTTCAGTTCGGGAATTCGGAGAACAGGAAAAAGTGGCCCAATCGCCTGAACTTACATCGTTGGCACTCCTCTGATGCCCTTCCAGATTTCGACAAAACTAAAAAAATGCATCCCTCCCCGGCGAGGCGGAGATGACCCACCACCCCGCCCCCCTCCTCTCTCTCTCTTTCTTCTCCTGAAGAGATATGGACTCTTTTTTGAGAGACTACTTGCATCCAGTGGAAAACAATTAGCGTGGCAACTAGCGCTGTCACCTCACTTTATGCAGCGCGCCATGTAGGCGGGGGCCCGAAGCTTGAATAGCTCAAAAGTTAGGTTTGTGTGACCCCTAGAGGAGCCAACACGTTTGGTATGAAATGAAGCTAATGATGTCAGGAACAACATACTAAGTTCACAGCCCACTCGGGTACATGAGCGCAGTGGGTGCGTTTGAAATAGGTCTTTTAAAATGGGGTTGACGGAGTAAAAAAATTTAAACATGTGCAGTTTATTTGTGTGATACGCGAAAATTTGACCCTTTGCACCAAAACTCCCATAAATACACTCGAATTTTCATATACAAAACAGTTCCAACCTAGTTCTGCCTATACAAGTGGGGATGTAGCCTGGATGAAAACAGAGGAGGACCGGGGAGGGGGTGGTAAGGTGAGGGGGGTAGGTGGGAGTCAATGATCTCTTACTAATTGCGATACGAGTACAGTTTGTTACGATAATTTATGTAAAAGTATGTATCTTGGCAGTGATAGCCTAGAAGATATCCAAGACCTACAGCTAGGTCATTTATTGCTATAGGGAAGGGGTAACTGAAATATAAAGTGAATGGGACAGCGGGTGAGGAGAGGTTTGGTAGACGGACATTAGTTAATACACAACATTTCCAGGAATTCCATCTAACAAGTCATTAACTTGGAAAATCACGCCTGACCGATTCGAACAGAGAGGAAACAACGTACACCATGCCAGTTCAGGGCATCCAAACTAGGCAGTGGCGTCACAAGGGAGGTGGGGAAGCCCCCCCCACCCCTGCGACACTAGAAGGGCGCCAACGAAATAGGCCCGGAAATGATTTTTTTTTGTAAAGAACAACAAACAGAAGTTGAAAATGTACAGCCAAAGAGATGTTCGTCCCAGGAATAGCAAATCACTTCAATATACCCCCACCCCCCTCGTTACTCAGCTACGCTCAAACCCTGCGGTACGATACAGCATGTACGCGTAAGTCACAATTATTGCCAAGCGCTTAAAAGCCTACAGCCAGCCTAGGTGGCATATTAATTGAGGTATACCAACGGCCGGTCAGTGTCAGCGACGCCGCATGATTTTTTCTAGTACAAATACAATTATTGAAATATGAACCACTGGAACAACGCCAATTTTCCCAAAGACCCAACTTTTAGATTATATTTCTACTTGATTTTGGCGTTGGAATGATAAAAGATTAAACACGTATACTATATCTTTCCAAAACGGGAGATAAAAGGTAAAACGCGAGAGTGAATATGGAATGTAGCGTAATGTAACAGTTCCCGTAGCCGTCAGTGGAACCCCTTCCCCGACCTTCTTCCCGTATTTCCGTGAGTCAGTTGATATCAAGGAAGAATCTAAGGGGGGGGGGGGGGCTCGCCGATCAGATCTCTCGACCCACCTACAAACTTACCCTCGTGACGCCAATGAAAACCTGACGCATCAGTTTTTACCCAGCTAGTGAGTCCTCCGTGCATCCCCCATCGAAGCCTGTTTTAGGTTTAGAGCCTCAATTGCGATTATAACAAGCGGCTCCTTCCCTTTTTGCGAGATGAGCGAACGCCCTCTGTGGATGGAACATGGGGCAGGGTGATTATGAACGAATATTTATTTTTAAACATATGAGGATAGTGCACGGGGCTACCAAACACTAACCTAGGGCCGGTTGCCCCCCACCCCCGATCGATCCTTGTAAATAGAATTGCGGAAAGTCCCTCGGTTTGCAGCGCCAGTTTCAATGTGTGAGGATCAGGGCATCCATCAATCATGGATGAAACTAATAGCCGAAGCCAGTTATTATGGCGGTTGGTAATACAACATCGATGGCAGTTAGTAATTTGGGTGGCCACTGCAATATGTAAATTTGCAAATTGCAACTATCGTATATTTGTGTCAAAAACAAGGACGGGAAGCTGGATCGTGGCCAGTCTATATACGTGAAATACTCACGCACACGTTGGGCATCAAACGGGGGGGGGGGCAGCTGACAATAGCGGCTACAGGGGGAAAAATGTTATTGTACCGGATCGTGTTGCCTCGTAATATTCGACCTATATTCAAGTAAGTATCTCATCGAAATAATACCGCAAAGATTGTTAAGAAACAGTTAGGTACTTGCCACAAAAACGGTTCAGTTTTCATAAGCTGGGGTGGACATGCCCAGGGCCGCCGACGAGAGGGTGGGGACAGGGGGAAATTTGGGCGCCCAGAACTGTATCCATTGTTGTGGAGCCCTGGCGGAAGGACCGATGCACATAGTCGGTACCGGGGCAGGATGAGGCGGTTCTGCGAAGTCGTAGGGGCTTCAAATTTTGGAAATGTCCCAAGTACATGGTTATTTACCGACGGTTTGCAGCTGGGAAAAGACCTGTTCCCCATTATTCGAGAGCCCTAGTGAGTTCCAGAAAAACCTTCGCCAAACAACATATGTCGGTGCGCCACTGAACGGTCACATCCTAAGTGTATCCCCCGTCAAAATAATATTGATTCTACCTGGAACTTAGGTCTCGACCTCCCTGCACATGCCGCAAAATGTTCAGGATGGCATTTTCACTTACGTACATGTAAGGCTATACACCATGTTCAGGTTCAGAATCCCAGACCAAAACAAGAACAATGAATGATTGATGAAAATACAATGCTGGTTGCAGTGTGGATTAAAAGTTAGGGGAACATGGCGGAAACAGCGAGCGAGGGCGAGACACACCGAACATTCAGGTGTTGCAAGCCGCATCTGAAGTGGGGCTCAAGAGCAAGGGGAGGGGGGAAGATCGGAAATGGTAAGTATTCAAAACACACTGGAAGAAACTTTCGAAAGTGTCAAATCTTTCTTAGAAGAATATTTAAACAAATTCAGAAAAGTTTCATAACCTACCACTGTTGAACAAAACAGGATCTAAAAAATCATTGTTCTAGAACCTAACTAAAGTGTCGCAGCACAAAGCAAATAGTGAACTGACACCCTTCCTCCAGCTCCTTCACCGTTAATTATGCGGTTAAAACACTATAGCCCGGTTACTGGTTCCCATTAGTGACAAAAATGAAAGGAACAAGAAAAGAAGAAAAATGGCCTCCACCGAGAGGCGAGATCGAACACGCGAGAACAAGTCATGTCCTTCGCGTTATCAGTACGCGACCACAGCTGACAGGGACACAGATATGTTAGGAATATAGTCCCGCCCGCTTCATTCACGTCGCTCTTCACCAGATTCACAAGGCCTCCGCTGTCTTCCCGAGTTTGGTCATTGCCCGTTGCATTCTTCGCCATCTGTGGAACTGGTTTAACACTCTTTGTGGGAGCCATCATTTAGAATGCACATTACACACTGCAACACGGAGTATCTTTTCATGGAGGGTCCGCCATATTTAAGAGTGTGCGAGGTTAATCGGCTCGTGATTGGTAAATAATTCAGATGACCTCATAATCGCCCACTGATTGTGTGGAAGTGTTCGGAGGAAATATCAGGAAATTTTCGGAAATAAAGAAAGTTTAAACCTTAAAACTCATTCCTGTACCCGATTTGGGCTTCTTGGCGATTGGCACTTTGATAACATTCCTAAAACTACACATTCACTCCATCTCCACAAATATCGAGCCCCTTTGGGGGGGGTTCATACAACAAGCGAATTCAGACTTTCGGCCCACTCCCTAATGTTTGTTATTCTGAGCAGATGGCCGATCCAAGCGTTTCGTTTGGCCGCATGTAGTGCGGCACTCTTCTGTGCTATCCCCCCCCGCATTTCAGCACGGCCGCAAAAAGAGAATGTTTCAAAATTTCGCGGTATGTATATTTGCCCAAAGTCAACCTGCCGGGAAACGGGGGAAATCGATGATGTTAAGTTGTAACGTTATAAAATTATTAGTCTAATTGCGTTACGAAATCGGGGGAGCGAGAACGACCACGCGAGAAAGTAAATAATACTGACAGTGTACAGCCTCAAGTAAATCGACAGCTAGGGAGATGGCGTTGGAATTGTTTGAGTATTTCCCGCGAACATTAAAGTACATGCAACTCACGATTCAGCTTTCGAAGAGTCTTCATGCATGGACGCGTATACCGCTTAGTTTTGGAGTAGTACCTACTCACGGATTCACTGGAAAACATGATGGAAGTGATTGGAGGGTGGTGATGAGGATTGGACCGGGCGTGTAAAGCACTTTCTATACAAGCTGTAGGCCTACAATATGAATATACCCATGTCCGCGGCGCAATGACCAGGTAATGGTAAGGATGAGCTGTCCTGCTCCCCCCCCCGCAAAAAATGGCGTGAATATAGTATAAAGTACTGGCAGACTACTAGTTCAGTATCGGCACGAAATAGTGTTTAATTAACTAAAAGGTCAGGGGTCAGCATTTCCTTACGATGTTTCCTGCATGAAATTCGAAACCGAGGTTTACTGTTCGCGTTTCGCGTAATTCAACAAACATGCCGGACCATTACGTTATTCAAACAAAATAGTAAAATGTTTGACAACTCTAAACACATCGAAAGCTATATCGTGATCATGGTATATAGTATAGGCCTGTATTTTACGGTTTAGCCTATAGATACCTGCTAATATAATGCAACCAACAACATTGGCTTTATCGGTTGTGGAATGAATGGAATTATTCATGATTGGACACGCGGCTATGTTATTCTGATGACTTCAGGTGGTCCTTTTGGCCAAGAACAATTCCAAGATTTGAAAATGCTCCTGGTTGGACGGTTGACAGGAATGAAGTTGCGTCCTGGGGTGGGGAAGGGGGTCTTCTGACTGCCGGTGGTGTAATAATCAGTAATACACGAATTCTTTGTTAAAATTCCCTCTTTACAGTGAGATCCATTAGTGGTGTGGTATGTACAGACAAGACAAGGCTACGTATACATTTTTTTTAATTTTCGAAGGTCAGTGTACTTTCAAAACCGTTCTGGCTCGTCCATTGAATTGCCGCAACTTAATAGGTGCCAGAAATGGTTATAGATATATGGAGATGATATATTAATGTTGGATGTAATCATTAATGTTCGCTACTGATCCACGGACAAATCGGGCACAGTCCCATGTTCAATATTGTAGTCGCGGTTATTAGCGTGTTTCCATCATGGGCGTCTCAACAGGGGGGGGACGGTTGGGGGACATGGTCCCCCCACTTTCAAAAGTGGGGGGGGAAATTTTTAAATTAAAAGTTTTTCCCCCCCACTTTTCTGGCCGAATAAAAAATAATAGGCCCATGCCCGCATTTGTATCACTCTAAACTATTTCAATTTTTGTCTAACCAAACACTAATCGCGTTGGAAACTGTCTCAAGTCCACTAATTCCATGGTGCGGAACCCCAGTCGAATGATACCCAGGTTCATAATACCGGGGGGGGGGGGGGGGGGGGAGTTCCTCGAATTTTAAATCCCGGAAAAAAATTTTTAGCCCCCCAAAAAAAAGTCACATAATTTTTCAGTGTTCCGCTCGCAATGGCGTTCTTTTCCAGGCTTTAGGCCATTGCGATGTACTCATAAACATTTGTTCACTCGATTAATTTCAAAGCCCTTGGGGCAGATCCACCTCCCCGCCCCCATTTTTTCTGAGATGAAAAATTCGGGCGAAATTCGTGGAGAATTTGAGGATGAAAGGCAAAGTGAACAGAATGCCTGAATTTGTTTGCATATTTTTTCGATAAAATGCCGGAAAACATGGATTTTTTTTTCGCGGCGCTTCGCGCGCGGCCGGTATTTTCCGATGACTGACTTCGGGTACAAATTTTCTCTCACAAATTTGGGATTAGTCCCGTACGTCCTATGGCTTCTCCTTCGATCCCATCGAAACCGTTCGGTAGACCCCTAGACCACTCAAACAAGCCAGAGTAGAAAAGGTATAAAAATACCAAGTTTAGATATTCGGCAAATCATCTTAGTATGCACAATGACAACTTTTTTTTGTCTGTCTTTTACTCAATCACATGTAGACTGGTGCTATGAGCCCTGGCAATAGCCGTTCCGGCGATCAGCTGGAGGGTATGCAAATCTGAAAATTTTCCTTGTACAGCTTCGCGCCAACCTATGGTGCGCTCCGCTTAGTGGTCATCTGCATTCGATGTGTGTCCCCCCCACTTTTCCGAACGGATCCCGACGCCCATGGTTTCCATGCACGCGGGGGCGGGGCGCGGCCCGCGGAACGCATCAGATGCCCCGTTTCAACACAATCAGGCACCTCTTCCCACTTTTAGTGTTTATATGGCGCTTTATAACTGTATAGAACCGTGTATTATTATTATGATGATGGTGATTCATATTAGTATTATTATTTATCAAACACTGAACGCATACTATTGTTTAATAAACCTAAACACAGGTGGTTTAATTCTAAAACCATTGTTCTAATGTCAACGATCGCGCCTAAAAACGATTAGAACTTCACAATTGAAGGTTTTGGAGATTTAATAGCAAATACTTGACACGTCAATATTTTAAATAACATGCAAATGGGTGTCAAATAGGTGTGGCCATGAAAACTAGAGACAATTTTGTGTACGATACATTTACGAGTGTGGAAACGGTAATGATGTTGTTTGACACATTATTTGAACATAACATAAGTTCTGCTTCCCTCCCTCCACTATCGGGTACAAGCCATAAGATTGTTGGAAATCCCCGGAAATCGATGACTTTAGTCATGTAAATATGACTGCGCTCTTGGTACTTTCTGTTTATATTAAATTATACAGCCTAAACTCCAGACCAAATTCCAGGAGATTCGAGTGAGCCGAAAAGGCATATTATCTATTCCCCTATACTAACAAAGTCACTGTAAACATGTACTTTGGAAAATCTTGTACCAAAACAACTATGCACTGGATCCTATAGAACCCTACAAAATCGTTTACAATATTGAATAATCCTCTCAGGTTTTGTAAGTTGAAACCATTTTTTTCGTCTTCCTGTTATCCATGGCCAAATGGCAACCGTTACTGTGTTGGGTCTATGGCCATGACGGAAGTCTAACAGAGAGAGAAAAACGTACACCATGCAGTTATGTCGATCCAACCTAGGCAGTGGCTCACAAGGGAGGTGGGCAGCCCCCCCCCCTCCTGCAGAACTAGAGGGAGCCCCACCACAAACGAAATAGGCCCGGCAATGATTTTTTTGTAAAGACAAAAACCAGAATTTGAAAAGTGACAGCCAAAAGAGATTTTCGTCCCACGGAAAATTAATAAGCAATCACTTCAATATAACGCCACCACCTTCAGTTACTTCAGCTACGCTCAAAAACCCCCCCCCCCCTGCGGTACGATACAGTCAGTCTGTACGCGTAAAGTCACAATATGTGCCCAGCAGCTACAGCCTACAGCCCAGCCTCGGTGGCATATTATTGAGGTATACCAACGGCGTCAGTGCGTCAGGCGCGCCCGCATGATTTCACTGTACCAAATACAATTATTTGAAATAGAACCACTGGAAACAAAAAGCCCCTTTTTACCAAAGACCCAACTTTAGATTATATTTTTTACTTGATTTGGCGTTGGATATAAAAGATATATATAAACACGTATATACTATATCCCTCCAAAAAAGGAAAGAGACAAAAGTTTTTAAAGGCGAGATGATGAATATGGGATGTAAGAAGATTATGTAACAAGGTTCCCGTTATACCGTCAGGTGGAAACCACCCTCCCCCAACCTTATTCCTGTTTCCGTACGTCAGTTGATATCAAGAAGATCTAAGGGGGGGGGGAGGGGGGACGCCGATCAGATTATCTCGACCCACTACAAACACCCTCTGGACGCCAATGAACCTACGGCCTCAGTTTTTAACCAGCAGTGAGTCCCCGGCATCCAGTCGCAGGCCTTTTTTAGGTTAGTTGCCTCAATTGTCGATTATCTTACAAGCGGCTCCTTTCCCATTTGCGAGGTGAGCGAACGCCCCTCTGTGGATGGGAACATGGGCAGTGATATGAACGAATATTATTTTTAACACTCTGAGATAGTGGAAAGGGGGCTACAAACACTACATAGGGCCGGTGGCACCCCCCCCCCGATCGAGCCTTTGTAAATAGATGCTGAAAGTCAATCGGGTATTGCAGACGCCATGTCAAGTGTGAGGATTAGGATCCATCAATAATGGATGAAACTAACAGCCGAAGCCAGGATTATGGCCCGGGTTGTAATACAACATCGTGGCCGTTAGTTAATTTGGGCTGGCCACGGCAATATGTAAATTTGCAAATTGCAAACACCTATCGTATATTTTGGTCAAAAACAAAAACAAGGAGCGGGAGCTGGGAGCTGGTATACGTTGCCGTCTATATACGTGAAGTACTCACTCACACGTTTGAGGCTATCAAAGTGGAGGGAGCGGAGTAAGGGGGGGGCCAGCTGACAATAGCGTCCAGACATATGTTAATTGTACTCGGATCTTGTTGCCCTGTACATATTCGACCTATATTCAGTAAGTATCTCATCGAAATATAACAGCCAATTATTTTTTTTAGAACAGTTAGGTACTGCCAAAAAACGGGTCAGTTTTCATAAACTGGGGTGGACATTGCCAGGCCGCCGACGAGGGTGGACAGGGGGAAATTGGGGGCCAGGGAACTGTATACATTGTTGTGGAGCCCTTGCGGAACGGAAAAGGGACCGATGCACATAGTCGGTTTACCGGGCATGGAATAAGCGGTTCTGCACGCCCCGGAGCCAGACATAGGGGCTCCGGTCAGAGTAAGAAAGTTAATAGCATGAATAGATCCACGGCCAGAGCCAAGAATGGTTATTTACGTTCCCCGGTGCCACCTGTGTCTAGACGCCGTAGAGAAAAAGACCTTACGCCCACCATTACGATTACACAGGACCAGACCAAAAAGCGCCTAGGCCTAATAAGTTCTCCGAAAAGACTCTGACACGAACACCGTGTCGCAAACAAAAAAATTCAATGCGCGGTGCACAGATCACACAACTAGGGCTACACAGAAGTCATAGCGCAATGACGCGCATAAGAGCAGGTACTAACGGGCACTACACAACGCATACAATGGTGATGATAAAGACAGTATTGACTCTACCTGGAACAGGCTCTCGACCTCCCGCACATGCCGGCAATTGTCATGATGGGCATTGTCACAAGGGGATTGATCCCACACAGGAATAAGCTAGGCCATCACATTGTTCAGTTCCAGACCAAAACAAGACACAATGGAAGGATGATAAAATACAATGCTGGTTGCAGTGTGGATTAAAATGTTGGGGGAGCATGGAGGGAAAAAGGGGAGCGAGGGGCGAGGCACACCTGAAAACATTAAGGTGTGCCACAGCCGCATTATGAAGTGGGGGCTGAAGAGCAATGGGGAGGGGGCGATGGTAAGTTATTCAAAACACAACTAGAAACTTTCGGAAACGTGTTAAATCATTTCTTAGAAATATTATTAAACAAATTCAGAAACAGTGTTCATAAACCGACCACTGTTGAACAAAACATGAATCTGAAACATCAAGTTCTAGGACCTAACATAACGATGTCGCAGCACAAAGAAAAATAGTGAACTGACACCCTTCCCAGCTCCGTCACCGTTAATTATGCGGTTTTTAATTTTTTTTTTAAAACACTATAGCCCGGTACTGGTCCACTAGTGAAAAAAAATGAAAGAAATAAATTTAAAAGAAGAGAAAGAAAGGGCCTACACCGAGAGGCGAGATCGAACACGCGGAAGAAAAAGAAAAGAGAAAAAGGCAAGTTTATGTCCCTTCGGGTTAATCAATGTACCAGACCAACGCTGACAGACACAGAGATAGTTAGGAATAGTGGTCTATTCACGTCGCTCTTCACCAGATTCACAAGGCATCGCTTGTCTTCCCGATTCTGTTCATTGCCCGTGGCATTCTTATGCATATCTCCCGTGTGAACTTGGTTTTAAAACACTCTTTGTGGAAGCATCATTTAGAATGCACATTTACACCCTGCCACAACAGGAGATCTGTCACTGGAGGTCGCCATTTTTATGAGTGTTGCGAGTTAATCGCTCGTGATTGGTAAATAATTCAAGCTGACCATCATCATCACCCACTGATTGGGGAAGTGTTCGGAGGGAATATCAGGAAATTTTCGGGAAAATAACGAAAGTTTAAACCTTTAAAACTCATTCCTGTACCACAGTTGGGCGGGTGTGAATCTTTTGATGACATTCCTAAAACTACCCATACATTGTTCACATATGACCAAAACTTACGAAGCACCCCCTTTTGGGGGGTCAATACAACCAGCGAATCAGGGACTTAGGCTCCATTCCAGATGTTTGTTATTCTGAGCAGATGGCCGATCCAAGGCGTTTCGTTTGGCCGCTGTAGTGCGGCACTTTCTGTGCATCGATTTCAGCACGGCCGCAAAAGAGAATTTTTTGAAAATTTTCGCCTGTCTATGTCATTATTTTTTTTTTTTTTTTTGCCCAAAAGTTCAACCTGCCGGTGAAATGGGGGGAATGAAATGGGGGGAAGGGGGGAAATCGATGATTGTTTAAGTTTGTACGTATAAAAATATTAGTCAATGGCGTTACGAAATCGGGGAGCGAGAAACCACCACGCGAGAAAGTAAATAATACTGACAGTGTACAGCCTCAAGTAATCGACAGCTCGGCGAATGCGTGGATTGTTTTGAGGTATTCCGAACTTAAAAGTAAATTCAACTCCACGTTCAGATTTCGAAGAGAGTCTTGCATGAGACGGAATACCGCAGTTTTGGGTTTACCTACTCACTGATTCTCACTGAAACCATGATTGCGAAGGATGGGCGTGGCTGGTGCATGATGATGGACCGGGTAAATGCACTTTCTATACAAGCTGTAGGCCTACAATATGGAAAAACCCAGTCCGCGCCATGACCAAGGTGGGTAATGCGTAGAGGATAGTGTCCTGCTCCCCCCCCCCCCCGCAAAAAAGTGCGTGAATATAGTATTAAGTACTGGCAGGCCTATCGTTTCCGTTCGCCCCGAATCGCGGGGACCCTTACAATCGGGACCATACCATTACCCGACCAGGTACGAGACGCCCCGAGCTCCCCCTCCACGACCGCAAGCCTGCGAGTATAAGACCCCGTGAACAGGATATGACACGTCAGATGTCTTCCTCGCGTGAACCGTCGAAAACCGAGGTTAGTACTGTCGCGTTTCGAGTAAATATCCGGACAACACCATGCCCAGAACAAGTACCGGAGATACTGAACTCATTGCACATCGCGCGAATCAGGACGTATAATCATCGCGATAGGATAAAGGCTCGATGTAACGAACGTAGTTAGTATAGGCAGCTCGATTTAGCAAGATTTGATAGGCCAAACCCAGGTGATAGTAATAAGATATTAGGAAGTGCAAAAAATAGTAAATTCAAGCCCACAAACAACACCTGGTTTATCGGTGGGCATGATGAAACATTATTCATGATTGGGGACATGCGGCTGTTTCTTCGGACCATTGAGCCAAGTAACAGAGTGGTCCTTGGATACACACGGCAAACAATTCCGAGATTGACATGATCTAGGTTTGGAAGCGTGTGACACTGAAATTAGTTGTCCTGGCTCGGGGGGACATGGGGAACGTGGCGGGTATTCTCGCTACATGCCTGCTGTGACACCGGCGCCTGACAATGTGATGTGAGCCTCGGAGATAACAATCCTACACGAAGTCTTTGATGTTAACAATCATTATCATCGCTCTTTATCGATGTATCCATTATGATATAGAGTGTGCATATGACTAGTGCTAATCCCTAGTGACAACAAGCATTTCCCTTTCCACAGGAGGGTCATCGGAAGGGCATACGTATACATTTTTATATTTTCGAGTTAGTCCGGCTCTGTCATAGCTATTACACCAGCAAAGTATCGTTGGCCATCGTCCAGTATGAATATGCAAACAACGTATACGCAACTTAATAGGTGCCAGAAATGGTTATAGAAGATGGATTGATAATAAAGGTGGATGTAGGGTAAATCTTAATGTTCGCCTAATGATCACGGACAAAAAATCGAAGTGACCACAAAGTTCCAATGTTCAAATGTAGGTCGCGTTAAGCCGTTTTCAATCATGGGCTCCAACAGGTGGGGGACGGGGGGAAATGTCCCCCCACTTCAAAGTGGGAGGGGGGTATAATAGCGTTTGTCCCCCCCACTTCTTTCGGGACAGTAATCCAAAACATAATAGGGCCACATGCCCGAATGATCACCTAAACTGATTCATTTTGTCTAACCAAACAATAATCGCGTTGGAAATGGCTTCAGTCACTAATTCCAGGTGGCGGACCCCGTCGAAGGTATTACCCATTTCATCCCGAGGTTCTCGACCATTGTAATAGAATAGCCAAAAGTACATAATTTTCAAGTTTCCGCGCTTGGCGTTTCTTTCCAGGCGTTGTGGATAAATATGCGATGTTAATCATTGAATCATTTTGTTCACTCGATAATTTCAGAGCCTTGGGGGCAGATCCACCTCCCTCTCCCCATTTTTCTGAGATGAAAAATTGCGGGAGAAAATTCGGGAGGAATTTGAGGAGGACGGAAAGGCAAGTTTGATGAAAAGAATGACCTGATTTTTGCAGACTTTTTCGCTAAAATGCCCGAAATGGAAAATTTCTGTTCGCCAGCGCTTATCAGGTCGCGACGGCAGCCAGGGTAGTTTCCGAATGGACATCGACTCGGGTCATACAAATTTTTGCTCCCAAATGGGAGTAGTACCGTAGCTATGGTTCTCCTTTCGATCCCATCAGAAAACCGTTCGGTAGACCCTAGATCCACGAAAACAAAGCCGAGTAGAAAAGGTAAATTAAAAATACCATGGGTGATATTCGGCAATTCATTTAGTAGGAACAATGACACTTTTTTGTCTGTCTTTACTCAAATCACAATGTAGAACGGGTGCTATTGAGCTGGCAAGAGCCGTTTCGTCGATCTGGAGGGTTATGAAAATCTGAAACTTTTCTTGGTACGCCTCGCGCCAACCTATGGTGGCGCTCGCATTGAGATGGTGATTGGATTCGTGTATCCCCCCACTTTTCAGAACGGTCCGACGCCCCTGAGTTTCCATTGCACGCGGGCGGGGCGGGCGGGGGGGCACGCGGAACGCGCGAGGACCCCCACGTTTTCAACACACATTCATGCACCTCTTCCCACTTTCATAGTGGTATATGCGCTTTATAATGTATAAGAAACGTGATTAAATTATATGATTATTATTATGATGATGGTGATTAAGATTAGTATTATGATTTACACAACAACTGGCACGCTTACTAGTGAGTTTAAACTAAAACACAGGAAGGTTTAATTTCTAAGAACCATTGTTCTAATGTCAACAATAGCGCTAAAAATACGATTACGAAATTCAACAATTGACAGGTTTGGAGATTTTAGCAAATACTTGACACGTCAAAGGTTTAAACATGCAAAATGTGTTCAAATAGGTGTCTGGCCCATTAAAAATAGAGGACAATTTGTGTAAGATATCATTACGAGTTTGAAACTAGTTTTGAATGTTGTTTGGACATTATTTGACTAAACTAGTTCTCTTCTCTCCACCTATACGGGTACAAGCCAGTAAGATTGGGGAAACCCGGAAAATCGATGCTTTAGTCATGTAAATATGACTGCGCTCTTTGTGTGGTACTTCTGTTTATTAAATTATGACAGCCGAAACAACAGACCGAATTTCAGCCGAGTCGAGTGTACCGAAAAGGCATAAATATCTTTCCCCTATAATACAAAAGTCAATGTAAAACATGTACTTATGGAAAATCTGTACCAAACAACTATAGATGGATCCGAATATAAACTACAAAATCGGTTAAACAGAATATTGATAATCTCCATGTGTTGTAAGTGAAATACATTGTTCGTCTTCCTGTTATCATGCACAAAAATGGCAAACATACTGGTTGGGTCTATATGGCATGTACCATGGGTTACATGGACCGTGGCCTTTCAAATTCGGGACGAAGAGGCGCCCTCTGTATATAGCCAACGCGGCCTTTCCACTATCCTGACTTGGTATAGCACACAGGTAACCAATTTCCTATATATTGATTCGCAGATGTGAACGATGGGTTAGTGCAGCCGTCATGACGTGTCATCCGAAAGTTTCGCTGGGCAAATGATGGTACGACTGCATGTGGAGCTGGGAGTCAGAAGGTAACCCCTTCTGAGTCATGTGCAAATTAACTGACCGTCACCGGCTCGATGTGATGTATCAGGGGGTTTATTTTAAGTAGGGTGGGACAAATCGGTCCCACCCCGAAAACACCACGAACAAAGGCATATTTTCAGTTGGGGTCATTCGGAAGACAGGGAAAGAAAGTGGCCCAAATGCCCCTGAACTTTACATCGTTGGCACGTCCACTGATGCCCTTACAGATTCGACAAAAAGAAAATTGATCACCTCCCCGGCGAGGCGGCAGAGGACCCACCACCCGCCCCCCTTCACTCTCTATATCTGTCTTTCTCCTGAAGAGAGATGGACTCTTTTTTGAGGGACGTACCTGCTCCAGGTGAAAAAAATAGCTTCAATAGCGTGTCACCTCACTTTATGCGCGCGGCCATGTAGGCGGTGGGCCGAAGGCTTGAATTCGCTCAAAATTTAGGTTGTTGACCCCCTGGAGGGGACCACAAGTTTGGTATGAAATAAAGCTAATGATGTCAGGAACAACATTTAATAAAGTTCACAGCACACTCGGGTACATGCAGCGCAGTTTGTGGCGTGAATAGGGCTTGTAAAAATGGGGGGTTTGACGGAGTAAAAATTTAAAAATGTTGCAGTTTATTTGTGTGAAACGCGAAAATTTGAACCTTTGCACCAAAAAATCCATATGACCACTTCGAAATCATATACAAAACGTTCCACCTGTTCTGCCTATACGAGGGGGGTAATCATGTAGCCTTGACTAAAAAACACAGGGAACCGGGGAGGGGGTGGTAGGGAGGTCAAGGATTCGAATGGACGATACGAGTACAAAGTATTTGTACGATAAAATAGTTGATAATTATGGTCTTGGCAGTGGAAAGCCTAGAAGAATACAACATGACTAACAGCTAGGTCATTATTGCTATAAGGGAAGGGGTAACTGAAATATGAAAGTGGGAAAATGGGACAATGGGTGAGGGGTTAGAGGTTTGGTAGGGACGGACATTAGTTAATAAAAAACAAACTCAGGATTCCATACTAACCAGGTCATTAACTTGACAATCACGCCTGACCGGATTCTAACAGAGAGAACAACGTACACCATGCCAGTTAATTCGAGCCCAACCTGGCAGTGGCGTCAAAAGGAGGGTGGGGCAGCCCCCCCCCCCTCCGCAGAACTAGGAGGGCGGCCAAACGACATAGGCCCGGCAAGGATTTTTTCGTAAAGAACAACAAACAGAACATAAGTGAAAAATGTTACAGCCAAAAGAGATTTTCGTCCCCACAACCGGAATAGCACACATCAGTTCGACAATATACCCCCACCCCCTTCAGTTACTTCAGCCTACGCTCAACCCTGCGGTAGATAAAGTCATTACGCGTTAAGTCACAATTATGCCAAGCAGCTACAGCTACAGCCCAGCCTCGGGGCATATTATTTGAGGGTATTACAACGGCGTAGTGGTCCAGCGCCCCGCATGATTTTTTACTAGTACAAATACAATTATTTGAAATATGACACCACTGGAACAAACGCCCTTTTTCCCCAAGACCCAACTTCTAGATTTATTTTTACTTGATTTTGGCCGTTGGTTAAAAAGATATAAAAAACCGTATAATATTATCCTTCCCAAAACGGAGAGATAAAGAACAACCTGTGTAGTTCTTAAAAAACGAGAATGATGAATATGGAATGACGACAGTAAGGCGTAACAAGTTACCCGTAACGGTCCGTTCAAGTCGGAAACCAGCCTACCCAGAACACACAAACCTCTATTCCTTATTGGCAACCGATACGTACCGAGTTGATATCATAGAAAATGATATAAGGGACAAGCGGGGACACACGGGGGGAGGGGAGAGGAAAGACGATTCAGATCTCTTGAACACCCACCTACAAACTACCCTGTGACGCCAATGAACTACGGCCTCATTTGTAAACCCCAGCAAACGAGATACGAGAAGAAACACCCAAACGTGGCTCATACGCAACATGTTCAATGACACAATAGAAGCGCAAAAGTTTTACGGAGAATAGCTGCCTCACAATTGCGATTATCTAACAAAGCGGGGCTCCTCCCCCTTGTTGCGAGATGAGCGACAACGCCCTCTGTGGATGGAAAATTGGCAGGTGATATTGAACGACTAATTTATTTTTAACACTCTGAGATAGTTGTGACATCGGGGCTACAACACTACCTAGAGCCGGTGCCCCCCCCCTACCACACGACTCCGATCCTTTGCTGTAAATCGAATATAACTGAAAGTAAATCGGTTGACAGCCGCCATGTGTAATCAAAAGTGTGGAGATTCAGGGCACTCCATAAATCATGGATAAACTAACAGCACGAACGCCAAGTTAATTATGGCGGTTGAGAACTAACAACAGTCCAGATGGCAGTAGTAATTTGGGCGGGCCACAGGGCATATGTAAATTTGCAAATTGCAAAATTTGTATAGTTGTGGTCAAAAAAAACAAGGATGGCGGGAAGTGGTAGTCCGTTGACCCGTCTATATACGATGAGTACCTCATACACACGTTGAGGATATATACAGCAAGATAAAAAAAACCGGGGGGACGGGGGGGCAGCTGACAATAGACCGTCCAGAACATAGTTAATTTGTAATGATCGGAAAAATCTGTTGCCCTCGTAACATATTCGATCTATATTACAGTAAGTATCTCATCGAAATTCAAAACACAGCAAGTATTTTGTAGAACAGGGTACGGTACTGCCAAAAAAAGGTTCAGTTTTCATAAACTCGGGTGGACATGCCCAGGGCCGCACCAGGACGAAAAGGGGTGGAAGGGAGGAAATTTGGGGGCCACAGGAAATGTACTAACATTGTTGTGAGAGAAAGCCGCGGAAAGGACCGATGCACATAGAACGCGTGTATCAAAACCGAGCGCCCAGTATCGTGGTGAAAAAAAGATGCATGAGCGCGGTTTTCTGCAGAAGTCTGTAGGGGCTTCAAAATTTTGATGAATGCTCCCAAGCAGATGGTTATTTTACGCCGTTTTGCAGCTAGGGAAAACCTTCTCCCATTATTAGAGAGCCCTAGCTGGTTATCCAGAAAATACGCTTTCGCAACGCAACAACAATTGCGGCGCTCCACTGAACGGTCACATCCTAAGTGTATCCCCCGTCAAAATAATATTGATTCTACCTGGAACAGGCTCTCGAACTCCCTGCCCAGCCGGCAAATGTCTGATGGCATTGTCACTACGTAATGTAAGGCGCTACAACATTGTTCAGTTCAGAATCCAGACCAAACCACGAACAATGGAAGGATTGATGAAAATAGAGCTGGTTGCAGTATAATGATGGATATAAAATGTTAGGGGGAGCATTGCATGGACGGGAAACGGATCGAGGGACGAGACACACATGAACATTCAGGTGTGCAAAGCGGCATCTGAAAGTTGGGGGCTTCAAGAGCAATGGGGAGGGGGCGATGGTAAGTTATTCAAAACACAACTAGAAACTTTCGGAAACCGTGTTAAATCATTTCTTAGAAATAGAAACAAATTCAGAAACAGTTTTCATACCACCACTGTGACAAAAACATTCGCAAAATCTTGTGAAACATCAAGTTCTAGGACCTAACATAAGAGGTACGCAGCACAAAGAAACATCGTTGAACTGACACCTTCCCCAGCTCCTCCACCGTTAATATGCGGTTTAAAATACTATGCCCGGTTACTTGGTCTACTAGTGACAAAAATTTAAAGAAAATAAAGACCGAAAAATAAGGGTGTCTTCCAACGAGAGGCGAGATTCGAAACACGCGAGAAAAGTAGTTGGATCGTCACCTTGCGTTAATCAATGACCAACGACACAGCGAAAAGACACAGATATAGAGAACTTAGAAGAATGTCGTGAGGTCTCCATTCCCGTCGCTCTTCACCGAAGTGATATTTCACAAACAGGCCTCGCCACCCGCTTGTCTTCCCAGCTTACATGCAGTTCAATTGCCGTTGATCACATTCTTTGGCGGTATATCGGAGCAAAAGCGTGCCTCGATTTAACACTCTGTGTTGGAAGCCGGGATCACAAGTTAGAATCACATTACTCATGCAAAACAGGAGTATCTTTGTCATTGGAGGTCGCCATCTTTTAGGAGTGTTGCGAGGTTAATCGCTCGTGATTGGTAAATAATTCCAGCGGCCCATAATCGCCCCAACTGGATGGTACCTGGAAGTTGTCGGGTACACGGAAATGTCAGGAACATTTTCCGGACCCGCCCTCCCCTCACGAGTACAAAGTTGTCCATAAAAGTTAACACTTAAACACTCATTCCTGCTTACCACAGTTGCCGGCTTGTTCGTCTCAACGACGACAACTTAGATGTCAGAAGGTCATTCCTAAAACTACACAAATAAACTGTAAAATTAGCCATAGATTGTGCACACACAAAAGTGTCCGAGGCCCCACCTTTGAAAGGGGGGGGTTCATACAGTACCACAACGAGGAGATTCCGACCTTCTCGGATCCCAACTGCACTAAATTTTTGTTATTCTGAGAGCAGGTGCATGGGCCCCGAAACATCCAAGGCCGTTCGTTGAGGCCAATGTAGTGCGGCGCAATCCTTTCTGTGCATCGCAATTTCAGCACGGCCAAACGCCAAAAAGACGAATGTTTGAAAATTTTTGCGGTTGCTTCTACAATTCATGCAGGTACGACCTTAGTTGCCCAAAAGTCAAACCTGCCGGCTAACCAGTGAAACGGGAGAGACACACGGGACAGAGGCCTGTCTAAGTTAATCGAGAGGGTCAAGCAGTCAATAAGCACAGTCAAATTGATAGTAGTCTGAGGGTCCGAACTAAGTGCACCGGTTACGAAATAGGGTCGAAGAGAGAGAACGACCCACGCGAGAATAAAGATATATTGACAGGTATGCCTAAATAAATCGACAGCTCGGGAGAATGCGTTGGATTGTTTGCGGTATTCCCCGAAACCCGAAAGAACATTCTACTCACGGTTCAGCTTTCGGAAGGGGTCTATGCATGAGCGGTATGCCACTAGTTGGGTTATACATACTCACTTGATAAACAATGATTGCGAAGGATTGGTGTGGCTGTGCCTGATGATGGACCGGGTAAATGCACTTCTGTACAAGCGGAGGCCTACAATAGGAATATACCCATGCCCGCGCATGACAGGTGGTGGTATAGGATCAGCTGTCCTTCTCCCCCCCCCCCCCCAGCAAAACAAAATGGGCGTGACTTATAGTATAAAGTACTGGCAGACTACTAGTTCAGTATCGGCAAACCGAACAGTGTTTAATTAACTAAAAGGTCAGGCTGGTCAGCACTTTCCTACGATAGTTTCCTAGCATTGAAATTCGAACCGAGATTATACTGCGCGTTTCGAGTAATTCAAACAAACATGCCTACATTACGTTATTCAAACAAATAGTAACAATGATAACAATAAAAACACATCGAAGATTTATCTGATCAGCTGGGGATATAGTATACGGCCGGTATGTTAGGTGAGCCCTATAGCTACCTGCTAATATAATCACAACCAACAAACATTGGCTTTATCGGGTTATGAATGAATGGAATTTAATTCATGACTTGACATGCGGATGTTTATTCTGATGAATTCAGGTGGCTTTTTTGGCCAAGAACAATTCCAAGATTAAATGCGTCCTGGTGATGTGAGGAATGAAGTGGTCCTGGTTCGGTGGGGCGGGGGGGGGGTGTATTTGAATCAGTGGTTGTAATCAGTTTAAATACACAAATTCGTTGTAAAATAGTGTCTTCTTTATGCATTCCTCTTTTACAGGCGATATCCATTATGTTGGTGTTTGTTTGTAGAGTACCAGACAAGACAAGGCATACGTATAATTGTTATAGTTTCAAGCTTCGTGTTACTTTCAAGCGGTTCTGGCATCGTTCATGGGAGTTGCCGCAACCAGAAATGGTTATAGATATATGGATTATGATATATAATGTAATCATTAATGTTCGCTACTGATCGACGGGAAAAATCGGGCCACAGACCCATGGTCAATATGTAGGTCGCGTTAGTTGTGGGAAATGTTCTCTCAAGATATTTATAGTTAATCGCATCTACTCCATTTAAGAAGGTCTTTCATGGGCGGAAACGTAGACCAAAGATTTGCTGCCAACATGCAATATGTTTCTGTTTTTTTCTTCAAAATTTTAATACATTCTGCGTCCCTTGATAAGATTGATCACGTTTCTCGAAGACAGCTATACTGCCGCGATAGTGGTAGGCCCTATCAATATCGGCTCCGCTATTCATTGTTATGATTTCCCGGCAATACAATGGATCAATAGGGTTTCCGTACAATGGCGGTCGCCCCCTCTGTTCGCAAATCAATACAAAGCCACAGAACCTCGGAATCATAGACTTATAGGGAAAAAAGTTTTATTTCTTTATCCTCTTGACTTTTTCAGCTATTGGGACTTTTAAAGATTAAAAGATTCCAAATTTATACAATCGAGGGAAGCTTGTGTGCTTCTTAATTTAAAATCTCGGGAAGTGGTCAGATTTGAAAAAAAACGAAAAGAAGAAAAAAGGGTAAATGCAGTTGGTGAAGAGTACGGAACCATCTTCTGTGATAGTGAAGCCGGGTCCTGAGTTAGGAATAAGTCATAGTCAGGGCACCGTGACTGTATTGTAATAACCATGTCCGAGCCAGTCACTCTAAGAGAGTTTTGATCAATTGTTCTAGAGAGTTTGTGACAACTGAAATATCGCGGTTTCAAATAGAAATGAATTGTAGAATATTGGGTTTCTCGGCAAAGTCGTCGACGAAGAATATGAAATCAACTGCTCTCTACCGGTATACACGATTGCACAAAAGCAGTGGGACTGAGAGAAGGTAAACTGACTCAGAGATCAGCCGAAACAATGTTATCTATAGTAGACCGTGATGTGAAGTGCGAAAGTTTGTAGCGAGAACATTACCGCCATGAAGCACTAACTGACAATCGCACGTGACAACTAACTCGATTGTAAGTGTTATTACTACTGCCTAACACATTTACAGGATGATATGTATTGGCGTTTATAGTAGCGGAGGAATATTGTGTACAATCGCTCGAGAAGATTGTTTCCTTACAGGAAAGATCAATTATTAAAATTCTTGCCAGGTCACATTTTAGTAGCTTTCAGCTGTGTGACCACCTTTTGGACCATGCTTGAATTAAAAGTGCATATAGTAGCACGCAGTGTATTGTCAGAGGCTCAAACTCCCAGCTTACGAACCCCTTCACCAGTTTTGTGACAGAGTGAATCGCAGGCAGAGGTATACCTTCCTGTGATAAGTGGGGACCACGGAGGGGCACTTGTTATGAGACTAACTTTTGCAATAAACCTAGACAATTGTGTGCTGTTAAGAACCTATTCTGCTATCTGCGCTGGATGGTACAGAATACATATTTGGATTTTAGATGTATACCTCCCGTAGTTCCAAACGGTATAGCCCAAAGAACGGCAAGGAATCACCACGCATAGTTGCGTTTATGTTTCAGTTGCGTGGGCACTTGAAATCATATTGTTAGGTTTCTGTATATGCATGGCACAACTTAAAAGCGACCATGTAGGTCTCTGCGATGTGATGATCCAGTATGAATGCCATGTGGTTTCATTTAATAGGTAGCTCGGAGGGAACGACTGATCACAAGGGCGTAGTTACTGACCTGAGGAGCCCTAATTAGGACTGGGTTTGGTCCTTGCTGCCTGTACTCCCGGCAAACGGTTTTGCACATGACTGCAGCCACACTGGTTAAGCGGATTAGACACCTCCATTAAGCCGGAGCGTAAAACGCGGATCGCCAACTAAACCTAAATTTTTCAATTTTGTGGTGGGGGAGTGCCCTTCGGTTATTCCACGGATCATTGAAAAAAGAAAACGTCTGAAGTTGTGCGCGCAGGCTCATTACTTCTTCCATGGACTAGAAATTTGCATAATTACTCAGCCCGACCCGAAGCCAGGGGCGGAAAAAAAAGAAATGAATGGCGAGTGATATCAGTGAGTGCTTTTGCAAGCACATATTTCGGTGTTGGATCAGCAGTCAAGTACGTTTTTCCACCTAGGTAGGCGATACCTGCAGTTGGATAAGGGCAACACGGTCTGGTCTCACTTCCATGGTTCCGCTGTACTGCAGTTGACTTTCTGGAATTTGTGACGTTATATTTGCTTGAGTCTATGAGCAGTCACGTTAAACACCGCCATGTTCCGAGGAAGTGGTAGGATTTCTGGGGTTCACTGGTCGTCCTTTGGATGGGGACGTGAATGAAATGGCGCGCGTTCCCGGAGACGGTTGAGATCGGTAACTCGTTAACCCTGCCTCGACTTGATTGAGCAGTTGAGACAGAAGGCACGTATCGCCGGGTGCTCGTCCCACGATCAATACGGCCCAGGGTTCCTTGAGGAGCCTTACTTGGCTTCCTGAACCCGTAGACATCAAACAAGCTACCCCACAAGAACATCTCGGAGTTGCGGGGATTTCCCCGAAAACAAGAGGAACAATCGAGTTGTCTCCCCACAAGACATCGCGGAGAGTTGCGGGATTTCCCGAAAAAACGAGGACAAGCGAGTGTTGAATGGAAGCGATTTCATTGTATGACTGATTTGGAGATATAACAACACCACACACAAATTAGACCTAGCAGTGTCACTATCTGCATGCACGCATCCAGTATGTAGGTGTAGGAGGTCCAGTTCACTGCTTTAAAGTCAAACACCAGAACCATTATATCCCATACCGTCGGAATTGATTGAAGGTCCTCAAAATCTTCTTAGAAAGAAAATCGACAGGGATGGAGAGGAATTGCGTTTCCCGCACTATAACGAGGGGGGATGATCTCACTGCTCAGGGGGTACCCAATAGGGTCTCGCGGAAGAAGAGGACTTAGGAGTGTCACTTTGCCGAAAAGGAGGGGAATTGAGGGGTGTTCCTACGCCCTCGGAGCTGGAAGAAATCGATGATCGCGTCCCGAGTGTTGAAAGTTGTCGATTTATAGGGGGAGAGACGAGCGCAGGAGGGGTAAGGTGGATTAGATTTGGGGGACATGTCGTGGACTGGACTACCAAATGCAAACATAATCTTGGTCTCTGACAAACATTGACCGTACTGGGCCGATAGGCGATAAGTTCGACCACATGCAACTTGAACGGCTTTTTTGATAGGAACCACAACACGATATGTTTACATTTGACAGATGTGGTATGAACGAAAGTTCAATGTTACATACCGAAAATTTGGTTCACCAAATGAATATACCTCCTTGCAATTCAAAATGGTCTAAACAGCTCAGTCATAAGTGACGTCATATAAGAACCAATGATAAAAAATCGGATCGTCAAATCGGGTACTCGCGATGAATAGAAACTGTGAAGAAAAAACATCAAAAGCCGTAGGGTGGGTTTCTTACATTGTGTAAAAATCACCACAAATGGAGCAGATATTACACAATGATTGTGTAATCTTGTACCAACACCCGGGATAGGGTGCTAGTTACACAAACCATTTAGGAGTGTTATATAGCGAATCATGTATCTCGTATGCTCATGAACGGGTGTTTCAGTCATGTTGATAGGTGACTGGCATTTGACGGTGAACATGACATGAAAACCAATCGGATATTGGAGTTACGATGAACCAAAAATGTAAGAAGAAAATTGTGCCAAATATCTGTATATGGCTATAATTTCCGGGGCCCCAATTTTTACGTCCATTTAGACGAATGAAAAAAAAAATACCGTTTGTTGTTTACCGGCCTTTCTACTGACCATGCTATGGGGAACGCGGTTGGTTATAGTCATCGTGCCCCTTGCTTCATATCAGCATCCCAGTAGGGAGAATAATCGAGGCCCCCACAGCGGGCCGTCGGGCGCCGGGTCAAATTGACCAGAATATGGGTAGTAGGGGACCGAACCAAATTTCGAGGGAAATTTCGACCCCAATTTTGGGTCAGAATTGAACCCAAGATTTGTTTGGTACATACCGTATACCTTCCAGACGCAAATATCACTGGGTCACTGTGACCCCCAGGGTTTTAGGTGTAGTACAGCAGGAGGCTCAACAATTAAAGGAAATTCCAGCCAAATTATTACTTTCCTTGGTTGTATAATAATATCTACAATTATAAGGGAAAAGACATATTTCCTAACATTTCTCCAAATTGGAGATAGACGTAATATATGTGCCAATTTGCAAACTGCTAACTTTAGCCAGTGATCATTATAATCTTTGAAAAATCATAACTTTATAACCGAACATGCTATGAAACATGAAACAAAGGTTGATTGAATGATTTCAATGCACCAATCTATGACATTTAAAATATTTTTTGGCTGGACTTATCCTTTAAACAAAGAGCACAAAAGTAACTTATTAATCCAGGAAGGAAATTCAAGTCCTCGCAACGTACAGGCATGGGAATTGAAAAGCACATCATAAATACAAAATAAATTCATATCTTAAAGTCATTATAGTAGGTTTCTGTATATGCATGCACAACTTAAAGGACCGTTAAGGTCTGCGCTGATCCAGTTGAATGATGTGGTTCCTTTCTGCGCTCGCCTCGGATAACACTGATCACAAGGCGGTATTATGACCGAGGGCCCTAATTAGGACTCGGGTTTGGTCCTTGCCTGCCTGTACTCCCTGCAAAACGGTTTTGCACATTACTGGCAGCGCCACACTGGTTAAGCTATAGACACCTCCATAAGCCGGAGCGTTAAACGCGATCGCCAACTAAACCTAAATCTCTTTCAATTTTGTCGTGGGGAGTGCACCTTCTGTATTTCCCCATATTGACAAAAGAAAAAAAAAAGAAAAACGTCTGAAGTTGTTGGCTCAGGCTCATTACTTCTTACATGGACTAGAATTTGCATAATTACTTTCAGCCGACCCGAGCGGGGCGGAAGAAATGGCAGAGTGATATCAGTTGATGCTTTGCAAGCAAGTATTTCGGGTTCGGATTCCAGCAGTCACCTAGTTTTTCCACCTAGGTACTATACCTGCAGTTTTTTGCTATCGGCAGGTCTTGTCTTCACTTCATGTTCCGCTGTATGCAGTTTTGACTTTCTGGAATTTGTGACGGTATATTTGCTGTAGCAATCCCATGAGCAGTCACGTTAACACCTCCATGTTTCCGATGAGTGGTCGATTCTGGGGTTCACTGGTCTTCTTTTCGGGATGGGACGTGAAATGCGGTCCCGGAACGTTGAATCGGTAACATCGTTACACCCCTGCCTCGATAGTGATTTGAAGCTAGTTGAGACAGAAGGCGTTATCGCCGGTTGCTCGTCCCGATAAATACGGCCCGGGTTTCCTTGAATGAGCCTTACTGGCTTCCTGAACCGTAGACATCAATCAGTATCCCCACAAGACATCTCGGAGTTGCTGGATTTCCCGAAAACACGAGGACAATCGAGTTGATCCCCAAAAGACTCTCGGAGTTGCGGGATTCCCGAAAACACGAGGACAATCGAGTTGTTGAATGGAAGCGATTTTTCATTGTAAGACTGTTTGAGATCTAACAACACCACACAATAGCCCACAGTGTCACTATCTGCATGCACGCATCCATAGTAGTTGTAGGAGGTCCCGTCACTGCTTTAAAGTCCAAACAGGGCCATACAATTTAATCCATCCGTCCGAATTGATTGAAGGTCCTCAAAATCTTCTTAGAAAGAAAATCGATCCGGCCGGGATGAGAGGAATGCGTTTCCCGCCAACTATAACGAGAGGGGGATTATCTCACTGCTCGGGGGTACAATCGGGTTCTCCGCCGGAGAAGACTTAGGAGTGTCACTTTGCCTGAAACGATGGGAATTGCGGGGTGTTTCCTAAGCCCCTCGGATCTGGAAATCGATATCGCGTCCGAGTAAAGTTGTCGATTTATAGGGGGAGACGAGCGCAGGAGGGGTAAGGTGGATTAGATTTGGTGGGAATTCGTGGACTTGGTACTACCAAATGCAAACATAATCTTGGTCTCTGACCAACACTTGACCGTCCTGCCGATAGGCGATAAGGTTCGAACCCACATGCACTTGAACGATTTTGATAGGACCCACCACGATCTGTTTTACATTTGACAGATGTGGTATGAAACGAAGTTCAATGTTACTACCAAAATTTGGCTTCACCACATTATATACCTCCTGCAACAAAAATTGTCTTCAACACGCTCATTCAAAGTGACGTCCATATAAGAACCAATGAATAAAAATCGGAATCGTCCAATCTGGGTAACTCGCGATGAATAGAAACTGTGAAAACATCAAAAGCGTAGGGTGGGTTTCTTACATTGTGGAAAATCACACAATTGAGCGATTATACACCATGATTGTGTAAAATTAATCTTTTACACAACAACCCGGATAGGTGTGCTAGTTTTACACGGACATTTTTAGATTGTATATAGCGAATCATGTCTCTCATCATTCATCATGAACGGATGTTTTTCAGTCATGTTGATAGGTGACTGGCATTTGACGGGAATGACATGAAAAACATCGGATATTGGAGTACGATGAACCAAAATGGAAAGAAAATTGTGCAATTATTTTATTTGCTCTTACGTTCCGGGCCCACAATTTTACCTTCCATTTATGACGAATGAAAAAAAAAATACCGTTGTGTTTTACCGGCCTTCTACTAGGACCATGCTAATGGGCAAGCGGTATAGTCATCGTGCCTTGATTCCTTTTTTTTTTATATCGCATCCCGTAGGGAGGAATAAATCGAGTGCCCCACAGCTGGGCCGTCGGCGCCGGGTCAATTTGACCCGAAATGGGTAGTAGGGGACCGAACACCAAATTTCCGAGGGCAAGTTTGACCCAATTGGGTCAGGAATTTAACAAGATTTGGGTTTGGTACATTACCGTATACTTCCAGACGCAATATCATTGGGTCAATTTGACCCAGGTGGTTTTAGAGTGTAGTACAGCAGGAGGCTCAACATTAAAGGAAAATACAGCCAAAATTAGGACTTCCTTGGGGTTATAAGGATCTACCAATATAAGGGAACAGAATAATTCCTAAAATTTTCTTCCAAATTGGTAGATAGACGTAAAATATTTGCCAATTTGCAAAATTGCTAACTTAGCAGTGATAAATAATATTCTTGAAAAATCATAAGTTATAACCGAAACATGCTATGAACATGAAACAAAGTGTGATGACATGATATTTTGCACAATACATATGGACATTTAATATTGTGCGGACTTATCCTTTACAAAAGAAAAACAAAAGTAACTCTTAATCGGAAGAAAATTCAAGTTACTCGCAGGACAGGGCATGGGAATGAAAAAAAGAAGCAGTAATAAATAAATAAATAAATTCATAAATACAGTCATATAGTAAGCTATAAAAAATAAGAAAGGAGTGAGCGTCTTGTATCATTAAAAGCTTTATTGCAAGGGGGATGAATGAATGGCAGATTATGTGGGTTTAAGACTCGGGCGTTCGGCCTCCGATACCTCTCTCTATTTGTCTGTCTTGGGGAGTTGATGAAGAGGGTGAATGGTGTCAGTCAAAACGGTGTCTAATTTGGACAACGAGTAGGCATTGGTACATCAAGCGACGGCGGCTGGAGGCTCAATCAAGGAGCAAATGATGACCAGGCATGAGAGGCATATAGCCGCACAACCCCATCTAATGAAAAAAAAAAAGACCTCTCTAAAAACAAGATTCGAATTCCCGATTTCTCTATTATCATTGAACTTCGGGAAGGTGGGGGAAGGTGTTGAAATGATGATCACAGTGTATGATAACGAAATGTAGATTGTCATTTGCTTAAGTACAACCCGCTCAACGCATTCTTTGAGAATGACGGTATGTCGATCGTCGCCATAATAATTCGATGGGCCCACGATGGTAATTACGAGATATAGTGAGACGGGGTTCGTGTGACATAGTACGAACGAGATGTCCCTTTTCGCCAGAATTGCAAGGTTGGTGAGCTTCCTTGGAGAGGCAATTAATGGGATGGATCGTTCGGTAACATGGTATAATTGAGTCGGTGTCGTTTCAGTCCTTTAGGATATATCGTATCAATACAAATTCCTGGGAAAAAATATCGCTGTTGCTTCTTCGCCAGATGATACCAGACGGAGATTTCTCTGTAACATTACCAGGAATGCTCTACCCGTTACGCATAGCCATCATTACCCCCTTCCCCTAAGGAGGGGCGAGGAGGGGGGTGGGAGAAATCACACCCTTTTACCTCCGTGTAACTTCATATAAAGAGGCGTTATCGTGTTGCAACGCCTGTAGACTATGGGGTGCCGTCGCCAGCGTCTTTACGTCACGACGTAAACTGTTCCACGGTAAATCCAAATGTATTGACATATATAGTGACATGAGTATTTCGGTATATTTGATGCGCTATTACGAGTCTCTCGTGACGTCATGTAAATGTCGCCCCCGTTTTTGGTCCAATGTTAAAAAAAATGGTTGAAACCGAATATTGGATGGGGGGGCACGATTCAGCAGCCTCAGAAGTTGGACAAACATTCCATTCAATGTTAACAAACATCCATGCGGAATGATAAATGATCAACGGGTTAATAAAACCAAATTGACCAATCAATAGGCAAATCTCAGTCAAGCCTATGAGTTATCATTCGCATGGATTGTTTGTAAACCGTTGTGATGTTTGTCAACTTTTGAGGTACTGAATACTGTGCCCACGTTTTAACAGTGGTAGTTGTCGCGGACGACTGCACCCCTAAAGGATTTCCTAAAACTTTAAATGGTATGTGTGTTTCTACATAATGCTGTACCTAAGTATGACATGCAGGACGCATTCCCCATAAATTAAAATATTCGCAGAAAAAATGAATGTACTTTCTGAGAATGCTGTGTCATCACCGCTCGTAAAATCTTGAGATTCGTAATCGTCGGGGGTGATTAGCCCAAGGGGTATATTACACTGGTCAATTGCTACGGAGACTGCAATCCGAATAATGAGTGTGTCGGTACTGACACTTTTCTGGACACTATCTGGGAAACAACATTGCTGTAAAATGTGACATCCATTTAAACAATTAACCTTCAATTGTGTTTGACATCAATAGTTGACCTTTGATATCAATTGAACGTGTAAGTGGTCATTCATATATAATTATGGGAGTATACCAGCGCTAGCCGAGTTATTTTTCTTTCGGAAAATTATCATATTTCTAAACATGGATCTTAGATGTTCTAGGAACTGCTTTCGATGTAAAAGTTCATCTGATTTGATTTTGATTTGATGTCCTTATTATATATACGCCTATACTAGTCAGAAAGAAACATAATTTTCAAGTCAAATCAGTTCTTTTTTAGTTGACTAGGTAACTGTCGGAGTGCGCGACTCGAGGTACGAACACCGCCTATATTATAAATTGTCTATTGCACCTTGATAGCAAAAAAGACGGAAGGTAAAGTAAGGTTCCAAGAGGATTTCTTTCTTGCATTTTTTTCATTCAGGTCGTAGGTAAAAAAAATTATTATGGATTTTCAAAAGTGTAATTTGTATTGTTTTTTTTCTACTGTGCCATCAGGCTTCCATGTATAAGGCGTAGGCCTTTTAACGTATGGTGGCTCCCAAAATACCCAGTTTCATTGTATCGTGGTCATGCCCTTCAACACATTTCCGAATGTCCAATCTACATCGTTTACCACGAAGCTTGAGGCAATGACCCCTATCGGGGGGTAACTTCGGGAAACTCAAAGAATAGTGGAAGGAAGCCCTCGACTCCGTGAACAATTTATAAAACCTGAAACACGTCACCTCGATTCGTCTCACAGCTCCATCGAGTTAGACCGAAACGCCTTAATCTCTCCTCGTAAGGTAAATCTCTAAGACAGTGAATTAATCTAGTGGCCTCCGCTGAACGTTTTCAATTACATGCTCGTCTTCGAGAAATATGGATTCCATTCTTGGCGAATAAACTCCAAGGGAGGAAAATATGACGAAATTTCGGTGGAAAAGGCGACAGCAAAAAAAGAGAGAATTGTTTATCTTTCAACTTTCTTTTGGGGCTTAGTGGTGTGTTGTCCGCTGTGAGTTTTTTTTTTTAAGTTTTCCTCGAGTCTCGGAAGGAATAACACCGAAACTGTTTGAAAGCCATACGCTAATCTTTCGTGAAAAAAAAAATGTTTCAGTTCGCTCAATTGTTTATACTCGTCACTATGATGTCGGACTTCTCTCTTGTAGTTACGTTGCATAATATAATCTTTTGTCAAGTTTCAGATAGGAATTAACCTTATATATACGAGCGATTTCAAGGACGAAATGGGGGTTCTTTGACCTCGCCGTACGGATTGGTTCCCCGTTGCGATGTGGGGTGAGAGAGAACAATGGGCTAAAATGGGACGATCTGTTTTGTGTATTTACCATTATCCTGTCACCCCCACAAACTGAAAATAATACTGTATAGGGTACACCCATTGTCCCCGTTCCCGGCCCACCCAATTCATCGCGGAGTCTGAAATTGCCCTGCGCTATTCATGCTCTGTGTATTTTAATAAAGGTAACGGTTCCAGTGAAGCGCTGTAAAAACTATTTTGATCTTCCCGACAAAACCCTGCCCCTAAAAGAAATCTCAATGTCTGTATATATTAAAATCATTGATTGTAACAACGAATAACTGTTTCATTACTCATCACGCAAGTGAAGCGCAATCTTCTCATTCACTCCGAATAACCGGGTTCGGAAGGTTATATATTTAATGAAATAATTGGTCGTATATACCCGGAGTTAAGAGAGCTATAGGGTGGAGCATAAAATGGTACGGATGGAACTGCAATAGATTAGATAGTTCATTAGCCAACCCACATGTCGGTTTCTGTCTGTCCATGATATTATACCACCAACGGAAACGGCTCAATCACAGCATGCCAACAGAGACTTAAAACAAGCATATCTATTTTGCAGCGCCGCCTCAATAGATCACCGGGCCCTGGGCATGGCAATGAAGCGGCCGGCCGCTCATCAAGTGAGTTCGAAAAAAATGCGCGAATAAATGACATCCTCGACAATCGCTCAGGCGCATAGAAATGCCTGCATTTATCACCCCTCCCCATAAACTAAACCTAAAAAAAGGCATAAACTTACCTGAATTAAATACGTGATATATCTAAAAACACATAATACAATACTAAAGGAATCTTATACATTTTCTCCCCTCCCAGCTCCCTTTCAATCTTTTTGAGAATCATTTGATGTCGCTTTCTATGCACATCAGAGAGAGCGAGCCAATTATATCGCCGCTAACGTTGCTCCATTCTGTTCCAGGGATTATTCTGATTATTCATGATTAGTTTTAACCTTGAATATGGACGTTCCCTAGTACAATTTGTAACCATCATGGGTAGGAAACTTCGGCGGTAATTTCACATCGGGAACACGTATTTCAATTGATCTGAAATGCGTTTCCCGTAGATAATCGTGAGTGTTGTTCATTCTTCATCGAGACAGGTGGTTCTTTAATTGTTGCATTCATTGAGTAATTCGTGCATGGTAATCAAGATCGTCATGATGAACTCTAGCCCACTTTTCATAGCTCTCCGGCGAAGTTCATCACTGTCGATTGTTTTTATCTGAGTGATAGAAGAAAAGAATTCCCCGATGTTTTCGTCTGCTCCCGCTCCGCGTTTTGGTCATTATGGAGATTCGAATCCAGGATAGCCTGGAGTACGTATCCACGTGGATTTTTTCACTGTGCTTTCCGTAGACCTTTCGCTGACCCGTCATCCCCGGTGAGCTGAACACGTCGCATTCGTGCACGTTTGTGTTCGTCGTTGACTTCTGGACCACCTCGCTGCTGTTAGCCTTGCTGCCAATAATTCGTAATCCCTTCAATCTTCTAATTTTTCTCTCATGGTCACTTGTTTCGTTCATCCGGTCTAATACTCATGTCAACTCTCAAGTATATATTCACATCATTCCCCAATTCTCGTAAAAGTTGTCAGCAAAGTATCGAATTCCTCGGCAGTAATGGCCTATTATTCAACAAGTTTTCCTCCCAAATTAGAACAAGAGGTTACGATTGCGGGGCCCCGTACATCGCGGGCACTGGCCAGGGCCCCAATGAGCCCAAACGCTGAGACTAGCCTATTTTGTATATACCCTTCTATACTATTCTACTATTACTAATCATAGTCCTATCGATAAGTCACTGTACTTATCAACCACCGATTAGAGCTCTAGGCCAACTTAGAACAATATCCAGATTTCCACCATGCAAACATCTGCTGACGATGGGGGTAATGCAGTAGTCTAGCTTGGCGTGTTCATCATAACTAACGTTGAATATCATTGAACTGTTTTGATTGGGATCCGTCTTTGACTGGAGAACCAGCATGAACCTGAAGAGATTTTGCTCATGGATGTAACCGACAGTACTACACAACTATAAGCTTCAAGTTCATATTGTGGATGCGTTAAAAAATAGTTTGCGTTCCATCGGAAAAAGAGTAGCTGTGTTGGGTTGAGCACACTGGTTTGGTAGCACATTTACCGGAGGAAACGGCGTTCTTCAACTAACCAATTTGGAACTGATGATTATTTCCCTCTGCTTCGTTTTCCCTCGACTGACTTATATTTTGAAAGGTTCCTGTTTCAACTGATCATTTTTTGAGTTGTGTCCAGAGTATCGGTCTATCTTGCGAACAGATCTGGCAAATTTTTCGCAAGAATATTTAACGAGAGCAGCTGTACCGTGAAACTGGCCTTATTATTTCTCAATTTGCTGTTGGATAGATATCACAGAGCAAAATATGGTCTGGCAAGATGAATTCGTTTTCTGACAATCGACATTCAGGAAGCCTATTTGCCCATGCTTATATACGTTTCTCGAGTAACAACTGTCGGGTAGGCGCACTAAAAAAAAAATCAAAAGAGAGGGCGGTCGTTCCAGTTCTCCATTCAATCACTATTTTTGTAGGATTCTTGTAAAGATCATTTTGGCATTTCTCCAGAAATCTAACAGAAGCAGCTATACCGTGAAACGGACTAGGCGATTCGTCCCTCGCCAATTAAAACCGACAGGCCTCAGGAAAGCCATGTTCCCGATATTCCCGAGTACACGCCTGTTTGTGAAACTTTCTTTATGGAAGAGGGCGTTATTCCATTTCTCCCTTTACTGGAGATCGGACATTGGTCAGTTGGTAAACACTTCGACTGAGGAAAACAAATCTCCAAGGTACATCTGGGTCGTCGTTATACATTCATTTCGCCTCTCCAGCAGGTATAGGGGAATACCTGTTTTTTTACTTCTGATGGGTTTTGTGGTATTAAAAAGTTTTTTTTGTGTTTTTTTTTCTCTTCGCTGTGCTGATTTCAGTCCACTTCATTTTTTTCTAATCCCAGTTCCCCGCTGTACATCATAGTCGCACATGTAGTGTTCTGCGGACTACAACTGTTTGACCTATGGTTTCATTTTTCGCGGTCGCAATGCCGTACGGATACTGATGGTACAGGACAACTGCAGTATGAATAGTAAAGAGGCTATATGTTAGCTGCAGAAAAACTGAATTCGTTACAATCCTTTAATTTGTGCATGTGTAATTGCGCAAGGGTCGAACAAGCATCCCTCACTGGCAATAATAAAGTCATACTTGCACAACCCTGTAACACCTTTGTTTTCTATTTGAATCACACATTATTTTCACTTCGAAAAACATTTAGTCTATGCGAGAGATTGCGTATGGGTTGTTAGATGTGATGGTTACTTTGGTGAGACCAGACACCGAACTTCTCCACTGCTAATGTTGACTCATTCCGCAAAATGAAACAATAATACATGACTAACTTCCTTGGTGTCCATGTGCGATGTCTGCGTTATTGGGCAATTGGAATTCTCCCAAATTTCCTCTGCATAAAGGGCTGTTCACAAGTGTGAACATCGATACGATAAATTTTTATCTGACTCGAGTTTAAAAGGGTTATTTACCATGGAGTGTTCACACCTTGCGATACGATACGGATACGATCAATTTATCGACGTCGAGGTTGAAATAATTTCAACTTTTAATCGTACGCTCAATTTAATCTGATCGATAAATTTGCGCAATTCAGTGATAAACTTGCGCACTTCTGCCAAGAGTATGGAACGCCAACGCTTATTAGGGAAGTTTTAGCGTGAAAAGTGGTTTTAGTGAAAGAAAATCAGGGGTTTTGATGATGTTTTTTGGGTAGTTGACTATCCGGGGAAGAGCATGGCCTCTGATTGAAGCTTCTCGGTCCTATTGCCGCCATGCATGGGACCTACGAAACCATTTTAGTTCGAATCCATGATGCCCTCCCCATATATCAATAGTAAAGCGTGAACCATTTAGGTATGGGCGGTCATGTTGCGTCGGCGACTACCAAGTAATCATGGGACATGGCAAGGTAGGAGATATGAGGTTGGTCAGTAAGTGGCCGGGGGAGGGGGTGTTATGGCTGTTTGAGAGAAGCAGGGTAGGAGGGAGTTTTCCAGGGGGTCTCGATCCACAGCCGGCGTATTGACGGAAACTTCACCTTACCCTCTGTGAAGAAATAGGCGGGAATAGAAACGGAAGAGTCAACGAAATAAAGCTATAGGGGTGTATAAATGTCCGATTTAACGCCAAGTAGGATTAATGTCTTGTAGATCATGACGAAAGGGATTAAGTTCGCATGTGGAGCCGTTAGGCAATCATTTTACATGCTGTTCTGCTGAGCAGAGTACCAGCTCAAAATTTCCGCCAATTGGCTGAATTGAACTCAATGACTGAATGCTTTTTTGCCTACCTAACTTCGCGTACTATTGGATACCGATGCTATTCAAGACTGGGTGTCGAACTAAGGAAGCGGGGATTGGTGAGGTCGCTGTCTGATTCGTGATCGTCAATTGCGCTTCTTCACGCCTCCTTACAAGTACTTAGAAGACACAATCTTCGAATTGCTTGGAAATTACAATTCTTGGTACTCAAAAAACTCTGCCACCAGGCTATTTCCATCCACCGCCTGAAGCACAAAAGGGGAACTTTTACTTCTCTCAACTAAAATCCCACTACTCTCACCGTTATGTTAGGCGCGGAGACGTCCGATACAAATTATCGTACTATATTTTTATCGCACAAGTGTGACCACTCCCATCCGATAAATTTATCGTATCGTATCGATCTCGTATCGCACAAGTGTGGAACAGCGCTCAATGGACCAAAACCTCGAGGCATAACTTCCACTAAAACAGGGCATTGAAATGGGGTTTGAACCTATAGATATACTTTTTCATCTCCCACGATATAATCTCTGTTGTATCCGGAGTCTGCAGTTGTGTTATTATTTAATCAATTCGCAGCCATGGTTCCCTGGTAAACCAGTACATCCAACAATACTCATTTGTTTTGTTCGAATGATCTTACTGGGTTTTTGACCAGGGATCCTGGGTTTACATTCGATATGCGAACAAGCCCTTCACGGTGGTATTATACTTCTGCTTCATCTACTCTTACTTCTTCTTATAATAATGATAATAATAATAAGACCAAAAGTTTTTTTTTTTTTTGAATGATAATGACAATTTCAATGCATTTTTTTTGAATCTCCATTTATAAGCTTGTTAACGTTTACACTTGATAAATGAGACTATAATGCTCTTGTGTCAAAGGTCATAGGGGCAAGCTGGTCGACTCGACGTGAGTAGGCCTTCATCATGAACCCTATTGTTTTGGGGTCATTTCAAGGGTCGTATAAGGTCAACAGAGGGCAGAAGTCTGAAAATCATTGTGAACACGATAAGTCTAGAATGCTCGAGGATCAGTCAGGAATTACTAAGCCTTTCGGCACTCATTTTTTCTGGGTATTGTTTTTATCTTTAAGAAATAAAAATGAAACAAAGAAAATATTAAAGTAATTTCCGGGATTAGCAAATAGAGGTGACATGCTTCCCGTTTATTCAAAGGAGATTTTCTCTGGAATAGAAAGCCATTGAGGGTCAGAAGTTCCGTGGTCTAATGGATTGAAGGCACCTGCTTTTTTGGAAGCCAGATGGATCTGGGTTCAATTCCCAGCGGAACAACACCTTCACATGGCCTGTTTCTTTCCGGTGCAGTGGCAAATGTATAAGCTACGACTAGCGCACTGTGATTAATAATTAATATATAATCATAGTTGCCATGAAATTATAATTATTGAATAATAATCAGAATAATAACACACCATATTATGACTATAATATAATATTCATACCAATTCCCCCAGAATTATTACCCCCAGAAGAAGAAGTAATATAGGGCCTAATAGCGATATTGTTCAAGTTTTTAATGACGTAACAGTAACAGAAATTATTGACAGAGGGAAAAAAGAACGGCTTCACTTACTTTGGGTTTCAAGTGCTGACTCAGCACACAGTAGGTACATAGATATTTAACCGCCAAAAGTTTGAGAATCGACAGGAGGCCACGTCCACGGGATTGACCAATGGTTGAAAAGAAATCAAATAAGAGCAATGAAGTGATTGTGGCATAACCATACGCGTTGACTCGGGCAAGCACGAAGATTCGAATATAATACCCGGGGACACGTGAACTCGGCTGGGGTCAGTGGAGTACCACGAGGGGAGGGGGGGGGGGGGGGTCAGAACATCCCCATGACCCAGTGATCAATAATTTTTAAACACAAAAACTCATTCCTTTTTTGCAGTTCAGTAGAGGTTTTTCAGCTGTATTTAGCACTATATTGCAGGAGCAGGGTCTCGAGGCCCAAAATGGTAACTTATTGCCAATAGGGGGCGTGAGGGGCAATTATAAGGGCGTAATTCCCTTGGGTTCCGACCTCTAACCCCCCCCCCCTTCCCCCCGGGACAAATCTCTTGGTACGCGCCTGGCGGGTTGAATGAATGAGAGCGGTGACTGTCGGGGTTCCTTGTTGATACGTCACGCGAA